>JACCID010000676.1:0-13559 GCA_018906775.1 Sycophila sp. Sp_5 | reverse complement strand
CAATTTAAAAATAAAATAACCCTCCCTCCATGCATATGAGGCGCAATGACAACCGCATTTCAATTTAAAAAAAATAACCCTCCCTCCATGCATAGGAAGCGCAATGACAGATCGCATTTCAATTTAAAAAAAATAACCCTCCCTCCATACATAGGAAAGCGTAATGGCAGATCGCATTTTACGTTAAATGCATTTAGATTTAAAAATAGATCCCTCTCGATTCATCTAGTGGTTGTGTGGGAGATGCAAGGGATGGGAAATACTTAGAGCCTCTCTCGCAATATCATTTGTTCATTATAAGCCAATAATACAAGGTTATTGTGGATTTACAGCCCGATGATACAATCAAGTGCCGAAATTGTCCAGTAACCCTTGGATAAAAATTAATATATTCATTGTGTGGTAGGTGCAAGGGATGGGAAATGTTCCTAGGCTCACTCTGAACATCTGTCCATAAGAATGCACCGATAATACAAGGCCTTATTGGACTCACAGACGGACAATAAAGAAAAATTGCCAAAATTTTCCAATAACCCTGAGATAGAAATCAATTTAGTCAATCTGTGGGAGATGCAAGGGATGAGAAATTCTTAGAGGCTTTCACACAACATCTTCTTCACCGATTATAAGCCGATAATTCAAAGTATTTTTGGACTTATAGACGGATAATAAAAAAAGTGCCTACATTTTCCAATAACTCTCACACAGAAATTAATCTAGACGTTACAATGCAGATGCAAGGGATGGTAAACGCTAAGAGTGTCACTCTACATCATTCGATAGCAATAAGGCGATAATACCATGCTTTTTCCGAGTCAGACGGTTAATAAACATAAAGTGCCGAAATTTTCCATTAACCCTCCAGTAAAAATTGATCTAGTGGTTTCGCGGTAGATACAAGGGATGGGAAATGCTAGGATGATCACGGTCAAGACCATTAAGTCCTAATAATTTAGATTATACAGTGTTTTTTAATTAAATGTATTACAAAAAAAAAATTTATTGCGGTTTAAACAAATGCTTAATACAAATCTTGTGAAAATTTGTTGAAAAATAAGCATGTTTAATTTGGGTTATTGAGAATGCGGCTTATTGCCAACTTAGGTTATTGGGAGTTAGGGTTCTAGGCACTTTGGGTTATTGGTAATGTGTATTATTGAGGTTTCAGTTAGTGGAATTTTGGATTAGTAGCATTTTATCAAGATGTCCCGTTAAAAATTTGACCAAGTGTCGAAATATTCCAATAACACTCAGATTGTAGTTAATGTAGTCGTTGTATGGTAGATAAAGGGATGATAAATGCTGAGAGGCTAACTCAACATCAGTCAATAATAAGCAGACAATTCACGTTTTATTTAATTTACAAGTGGGCAAGATAGCAAGATTAAATAAATTAGTTGTGTCTAAACTTTTATGAGTCCACTTAGCGACCCATAAATAATCCCTAAGAAAAATATTAAACTTTGTTTAAATGACTGACTTTGGATATATTTCAAATTGTATTTCTGAGAAAAATAAAAAATAAGACCATGTTAGAAATATGTTTAAAACGAGTCGATTTAGAGTTACCTATGAGGATATTTTTTTAAGATAGAGCCCATAAAATATTTTGGTGAATAAAATAGGTTTTTTTCGCCAAATACCCATTTATTAGATTATTGGGATTTTGTTTATTGCGATATTGGGATTTGTTTTTATTCAGTTATTAGCATTTTTACTGTTACTTTGGATTTGGATTATTGCGAATTAGATTGTTTGTGAAGGAGGGTTATTGAGTTATTTGGAATCTGGGTTATTGGGAATTTGAGTTATTGCGATTTTCAGTTATAGACAATGTGGGTTATTTGTATTTGGGATTATGGGTCATTTGGGTTTTTGGTAATATGGGGTATTGACGAGTTCGGGTTAGTGGATTGTTGGAATTTTCAATTAATATGATTTTATCAACATCTCAATAAAACATTATTCCCGAGAATGTGACTTATACGATTCGACCTATATGCTTTGATTTGATTTGTTCCCCATTCACGCGTAAATGAGCAAATAACTTATAATATTGTTTAACATGAATCAATAAAGTTAACGTTCGAGAATCATTAAAACGTCCAATTTAACGACTAAGCATAATATATATATATGTTTTTTTTTAATCAATGACTACTTTACCGACAGTAACATAATTTTGGTGTTTGGTATTAAAATATAAATGTTCTTTACCGACAGTCGATGAGTAATCTATAATCTGATGATAAAACAGTACGTTTTCTTTACCGACGTTAGTTAAGTAACCGACAGTCTTATGGTAAAACAGTGCCATTTGATTACCGACGGTCGATAAAAACGCACGCTCGTCTGATACAATAGGGAGCTTCCTTATCGACAGTCGGTAACCTGTTCTACTTTTGAGTTTTTACGCTAATTCTTAATTTTCATTTTCTTCTTTTTCTTCTTCTTCTTCTTACCAAAACCCCCCTCTTTTCACACCCCATATCACAAAAAACCCTCTTTTTAATCGCCCGCTTAAGATTCTAGGAAAGTGGTCATGTGTGGAAATTGGGGTTATAGTAGTTGGCTAAAAATTGTTAGTATGCTAAAATAGTAAATACAGCTCGCGCTTCGCGCTCGCGAAATACACTTACATAGGTGGAAAATCAAACAAGAAGTAAAAATGGAAAAAAAACAAAAAAAAACAAAATAAAATTGGAAAAAGTTGAAAAAAAACAATGAAACTTGGAAAAATCAGGTACAGCTCGCGCTTCGCGCTCGCAAAAACACTTGCAAAGGCGAAAATCAAACAGGAAGTAAAAATGTAAAAAAAAAAAAAAAAACGAAACAAAATAAAATTGGAAAAAGTTGAAAAAAAAACGATGAAACTTGAAAAAATTAAGTACAGCTCGCGCTTCGCGCTCGCAAAGACACTTAGCGAGCCTGTAGTGAACTTTTTTTGAGAATGCAGTTTGATAAATTGACTAAGTATAAAAATTTCCAAAAGTAACGCAGGCGTAAGTGACCTCAAATATCTCCGAATTAGCTCGGAACACATTTGTACGAGGGCATAAAAATATTTTCGCTAAATTTAATTAATTCGAGACGAAACAGTGCGAGTCCGTCTATCGCACAATGTTTTTGGGCTCGCACATAACTTTCGGCTGCTCGCGTATAACATTTGGCTCCTCGCGCATAACATTCGGCTGCTCGCACATAACTTTCGGCTCCTCGCGCATAACTTGGCGGCATCTCTAGGTAGGATAATAGGTGAGAACCGATAATCGTACGATAAAAAATTACGTTTTCTCGCCAACTGTACGAACTCCGTTAGCGGGGGTGGGGACGGTTTGTTAAAAAAATGGTTTTGGGCAATATGGTTGTACTCGGCGAGAGCTGTAATTTGCGCTAGGTACGGTAAATAGAGATCTTCTTTATCGACAGTAGGTAACTTGCCTTCAAGTTGTTTCTAGTTATTGGATGGATGAAACACTGGGTTATTGGAATTTTGGGTTATTGGAGGAAAGGGTTATTGCAATTTTGGGTTTAGTGGACCCGACTAAAAAATCGACTAAGTGTCAGAAATTTCCAAAGTGACCTTTGGAAAAAGTGCAAAATAGGACCATGCTAGAAATGCGTTTCCGACGATTCTGAGTCGATTGAGCTATACCTTTTTTTCAAAAATATTTGAAAAATCGACTAAGTGTCAGAAATTTCCAAAGTGACCTTTGGAAAAAGTGCAAAATAGGACCATGTCAGAAATGTTTTTCAGACGATTCTGAGTCGATTGAGCTATACCTGTAGAGTACTTTTTTGGGGAATGCTCTTTGATAATTTGGGTATCGATAATTTTCAAAGTGCTACTTCGGAAAAAATCGAAAATAGGACCATGTTAGAAATGTGTTTTGGACGATTTTGAGTCGATTGAGCTATACGTGTAGACAACTTTTTTTGGGAATGCACTTTGGATAAATTGTCTAAGTATCCAAATTTCCAAAAGTAACGCAGGCGCAAGTGACCTCAAAGGTACTAATCCATTAAAAAATGATAGAAAAATGATTAAAAACGGCCGAAAATGAGTTTAAAGTCATTTTGCTATAGGTTCATTACTGGTTCATTGGAATAACCCTATAGAAGCCACCGTTAAAAAAAGGTAAAACCGGTCTAAAAACTCTTTAAATGTTGTCTACAGTCGATTTTGAGACATTCTGGAGTTGACCCCGTGGACATCCTATAGAACCTCAAAGGTACTAATCCATTAAAAAACGATAGAAAAATGATTAAAAACGGCCGAAAATGAGTTTAAAGTCATTTTGCTATAGGTTCATTACTGGTTCATTGGAATAACCCTATAGAAGCCACCGTTAAAAAAAGGTAAAAACCGGTCTAAAAACTCTTTAAATGTTGTCTACAGTCGATTTTGAGACATTCTGGAGTTGACCCCGTGGAGATCCTATAGAACCTCAAAGGTACTAATCCATTAAAAAACGATAGAAAAATGATTAAAAACGGCCGAAAATGAGTTTAAAGTCATTTTGCTATAGGTTCATTACTGGTTCATTGGAATAACCCTATAGAAGCCACCGTTAAAAAAAGGTAAAACCGGTCTAAAAACTCTTTAAATGTTGTCTACAGTCGATTTTGAGACATTCTGGAGTTGACCCCGTGGAGATCCTATAGAACCCAATAACTCAATAACCCAATAACCCAATAACCCAATAACCCAATAACCCTAATCCTAATCCTAATCCTAATAAGCGAATAAGCCAATAAGCCAATAAGCCAATAAGCCAAAGTTGAAAAAGTTGAAAAAAAACAATGAAACTTGGAAAACTTAAGTACAGCTCGTGCTTCGCGCTCGCGAAAAACACTTGGAACAGGAACAAAAGGGAAGTAAAAATGGACAAAAGTGAAAAAAAAATATTTAAAAAAGTTGGGAAAAAAACATAAATCTTGGGGGGGGGGGAAATTTACAGTTGGCAAAAAAACAATAAATATTATAAAAAGTAAAAAAAACTTGAATAAAAATTTGATAAAGTCGGAAAAAAATAGAATAAAATTTGGAAAAAATAGGTAAAATAAAACGTACAAAAGTGGAAAAAAAAAATTTGGAAAAATTTAAAAAAAAATAACCCTCCCTCCATGCATAGGAAGCGCAATGACAGATCGCATTTCAATTTCAAAAAAAATAACCCTCCCTCCATGCTTAGGAGGCGCAATGACAGATCGCATTTCAATTTAAAAAAAAAATAACCCTCCCTCCATGCATATGAGGCGCAATGACAAACCGCATTTCAATTTAAAAAAAATAACCCTCCCTCCATGCATGGGAAGCGCAATGACAGATCGCATTTCAATTTAAAAAAAATAACCCTCCCTCCATGCATAGGAAGCGCAATGACAGATCGCATTTCAATTTCAAAAAAAATAACCCTCCCTCCATGCTTAGGAGGCGCAATGACAGATCGCATTTCAATTTAAAAAAAATAACCCTCCCTCCATGCATAGGAAGCGCAATGACAGATCGCATTTCAATTTCAAAAAAAATAACCCTCCCTTCATGCATAGGAAGCGCAATGACAGATCGCATTTCAATTTAAAAAAAATAACCCTCCCTCCATGCATAGGAAGCGCAATGACAGATCGCATTTCAATTTCAAAAAAAATAACCCTCCCTCCATGCTTAGGAGGCGCAATGACAGATCGCATTTCAATTTAAAAAAAAAATAACCCTCCCTCCATGCATATGAGGCGCAATGACAAACCGCATTTCAATTTAAAAAAAATAACCCTCCCTCCATGCATAGGAAGCGCAATGACAGATCGCATTTCAATTTAAAAAAAATAACCCTCCCTCCATACATAGGAAGCGTAATGGCAGATCGCATTTTACGTTAAATGCATTTAGATTTAAAAATAGATCCCTCTCGATTCATCTAGTGGTTGTGTGGGAGATGCAAGGGATGGGAAATACTTAGAGCCTCTCTCGCAATATCATTTGTTCATTATAAGCCAATAATACAAGGTTATTGTGGATTTACAGCCCGATGATACAATCAAGTGCCGAAATTGTCCAGTAACCCTTGGATAAAAATTAATATATTCATTGTGTGGTAGGTGCAAGGGATGGGAAATGTTCCTAGGCTCACTCTGAACATCTGTCCATAAGAATGCACCGATAATACAAGGCCTTATTGGACTCACAGACGGACAATAAAGAAAAATTGCCAAAATTTTCCAATAACCCTGAGATAGAAATCAATTTAGTCAATCTGTGGGAGATGCAAGGGATGAGAAATTCTTAGAGGCTTTCACACAACATCTTTCACCGATTATAAGCCGATAATTCAAAGTATTTTTGGACTTATAGACGGATAATAAAAAAAGTGCCTACATTTTCCAATAACTCTCACACAGAAATTAATCTAGACGTTACAATGCAGATGCAAGGGATGGTAAACGCTAAGAGTGTCACTCTACATCATTCGATAGCAATAAGGCGATAATACCATGCTTTTTCCGAGTCAGACGGTTAATAAACATAAAGTGCCGAAATTTTCCATTAACCCTCCAGTAAAAATTGATCTAGTGGTTTCGCGGTAGATACAAGGGATGGGAAATGCTAGGATGATCACGGTCAAGACCATTAAGTCCTAATAATTTAAGATTATACAGTGTTTTTTAATTAAATGTATTACAAAAAAAAAATTTATTGCGGTTTAAACAAATGCTTAATACAAATCTTGTGAAAATTTGTTGAAAAATAAGCATGTTTAATTTGGGTTATTGAGAATGCGGCTTATTGCCAACTTAGGTTATTGGGAGTTAGGGTTCTAGGCACTTTGGGTTATTGGTAATGTGTATTATTGAGGTTTCAGTTAGTGGAATTTTGGATTAGTAGCATTTTATCAAGATGTCCCGTTAAAATTTGACCAAGTGTCGAAATATTCCAATAACACTCAGATTGTAGTTAATGTAGTCGTTGTATGGTAGATAAAGGGATGATAAATGCTGAGAGGCTAACTCAACATCAGTCAATAATAAGCAGACAATTCACGTTTTATTTAATTTACAAGTGGGCAAGATAGCAAGATTAAATAAATTAGTTGTGTCTAAACTTTTATGAGTCCACTTAGCGACCCATAAATAATCCCTAAGAAAAATATTAAACTTTGTTTAAATGACTGACTTTGGATATATTTCAAATTGTATTTCTGAGAAAAATAAAAAATAAGACCATGTTAGAAATATGTTTAAAACGAGTCGATTTAGAGTTACCTATGAGGATATTTTTTAAGATAGAGCCCATAAAATATTTTGGTGAATAAAATAGGTTTTTTTCGCCAAATACCCATTTATTAGATTATTGGGATTTTTGTTTATTGCGATATTGGGATTTGTTTTTATTCAGTTATTAGCATTTTTACTGTTACTTTGGATTTGGATTATTGCGAATTAGATTGTTTGTGAAGGAGGGTTATTGAGTTATTTGGAATCTGGGTTATTGGGAATTTGAGTTATTGCGATTTTCAGTTATAGACAATGTGGGTTATTTGTATTTGGGATTATGGGTCATTTGGGTTTTTGGTAATATGGGGTATTGACGAGTTCGGGTTAGTGGATTGTTGGAATTTTCAATTAATATGATTTTATCAACATCTCAATAAAACATTATTCCCGAGAATGTGACTTATACGATTCGACCTATATGCTTTGATTTGATTTGTTCCCCATTCACGCGTAAATGAGCAAATAACTTATAATATTGTTTAACATGAATCAATAAAGTTAACGTTCGAGAATCATTAAAACGTCCAATTTAACGACTAAGCATAATATATATATATGTTTTTTTTTAATCAATGACTACTTTACCGACAGTAACATAATTTTGGTGTTTGGTATTAAAATATAAATGTTCTTTACCGACAGTCGATGAGTAATCTATAATCTGATGATAAAACAGTACGTTTTCTTTACCGACGTTAGTTAAGTAACCGACAGTCTTATGGTAAAACAGTGCCATTTGATTACCGACGGTCGATAAAAACGCACGCTCGTCTGATACAATAGGGAGCTTCCTTATCGACAGTCGGTAACCTGTTCTACTTTTGAGTTTTTACGCTAATTCTTAATTTTCATTTTCTTCTTTTTCTTCTTCTTCTTCTTACCAAAACCCCCCTCTTTTCACACCCCATATCACAAAAAACCCTCTTTTTAATCGCCCGCTTAAGATTCTAGGAAAGTGGTCATGTGTGGAAATTGGGGTTATAGTAGTTGGCTAAAAATTGTTAGTATGCTAAAATAGTAAATACAGCTCGCGCTTCGCGCTCGCGAAATACACTTACATAGGTGAAAATCAAACAAGAAGTAAAAATGGAAAAAAAACAAAAAAAAACAAAATAAAATTGGAAAAAGTTGAAAAAAAACAATGAAACTTGGAAAAATCAGGTACAGCTCGCGCTTCGCGCTCGCAAAAACACTTGCAAAGGCGAAAATCAAACAGGAAGTAAAAATGTAAAAAAAAAAAAAAAAAACGAAACAAAATAAAATTGGAAAAAGTTGAAAAAAAACGATGAAACTTGAAAAAATTAAGTACAGCTCGCGCTTCGCGCTCGCAAAGACACTTAGCGAGCCTGTAGTGAACTTTTTTTGAGAATGCAGTTTGATAAATTGACTAAGTATAAAAATTTCCAAAAGTAACGCAGGCGTAAGTGACCTCAAATATCTCCGAATTAGCTCGGAACACATTTGTACGAGGGCATAAAAATATTTTCGCTAAATTTAATTAATTCGAGACGAAACAGTGCGAGTCCGTCTATCGCACAATGTTTTTGGGCTCGCACATAACTTTCGGCTGCTCGCGTATAACATTTGGCTCCTCGCGCATAACATTCGGCTGCTCGCACATAACTTTCGGCTCCTCGCGCATAACTTGGCGGCATCTCTAGGTAGGATAATAGGTGAGAACCGATAATCGTACGATAAAAAATTACGTTTTCTCGCCAACTGTACGAACTCCGTTAGCGGGGGTGGGGACGGTTTGTTAAAAAAATGGTTTTGGGCAATATGGTTGTACTCGGCGAGAGCTGTAATTTGCGCTAGGTACGGTAAATAGAGATCTTCTTTATCGACAGTAGGTAACTTGCCTTCAAGTTGTTTCTAGTTATTGGATGGATGAAACACTGGGTTATTGGAATTTTGGGTTATTGGAGGAAAGGGTTATTGCAATTTTGGGTTTAGTGGACCCGACTAAAAAATCGACTAAGTGTCAGAAATTTCCAAAGTGACCTTTGGAAAAAGTGCAAAATAGGACCATGCTAGAAATGCGTTTCCGACGATTCTGAGTCGATTGAGCTATACCTTTTTTTCAAAAATATTTTGAAAAATCGACTAAGTGTCAGAAATTTCCAAAGTGACCTTTGGAAAAAGTGCAAAATAGGACCATGTCAGAAATGTTTTTCAGACGATTCTGAGTCGATTGAGCTATACCTGTAGAGTACTTTTTTGGGGAATGCTCTTTGATAATTTGGGTATCGATAATTTTCAAAGTGCTACTTCGGAAAAAATCGAAAATAGGACCATGTTAGAAATGTGTTTTGGACGATTTTGAGTCGATTGAGCTATACGTGTAGACAACTTTTTTTGGGAATGCACTTTGGATAAATTGTCTAAGTATCCAAATTTCCAAAAGTAACGCAGGCGCAAGTGACCCTCAAAGGTACTAATCCATTAAAAAATGATAGAAAAATGATTAAAAACGGCCGAAATGAGTTTAAAGTCATTTTGCTATAGGTTCATTACTGGTTCATTGGAATAACCCTATAGAAGCCACCGTTAAAAAAAGGTAAAACCGGTCTAAAAACTCTTTAAATGTTGTCTACAGTCGATTTTGAGACATTCTGGAGTTGACCCCGTGGAGATCCTATAGAACCTCAAAGGTACTAATCCATTAAAAAAACGATAGAAAAATGATTAAAAACGGCCGAAAATGAGTTTAAAGTCATTTGCTATAGGTTCATTACTGGTTCATTGGAATAACCCTATAGAAGCCACCGTTAAAAAAAAGGTAAAACCGGTCTAAAAACTCTTTAAATGTTGTCTACAGTCGATTTTGAGACATTCTGGAGTTGACCCCGTGGAGATCCTATAGAACCTCAAAGGTACTAATCCATTAAAAAACGATAGAAAAATGATTAAAAACGGCCGAAAATGAGTTTAAAAGTCATTTTGCTATAGGTTCATTACTGGTTCATTGGAATAACCCTATAGAAGCCACCGTTAAAAAAAGGTAAAACCGGTCTAAAAACTCTTTAAATGTTGTCTACAGTCGATTTTGAGACATTCTGGAGTTGACCCCGTGGAGATCCTATAGAACCCAATAACTCAATAACCCAATAACCCAATAACCCAATAACCCAATAACCCTAATCCTAATCCTAATCCTAATAAGCGAATAAGCCAATAAGCCAATAAGCCAATAAGCCAAAGTTGAAAAAGTTGAAAAAAAACAATGAAACTTGGAAAACTTAAGTACAGCTCGTGCTTCGCGCTCGCGAAAAACACTTGGAACAGGAACAAAAGGGAAGTAAAAATGGACAAAAGTGAAAAAAAATATTTAAAAAGTTGGGAAAAAAACATAAATCTTGGGGGGGGGGGGAAATTTACAGTTGGCAAAAAAACAATAAATATTATAAAAAGTAAAAAAAACTTGAATAAAAATTTGATAAAGTCGGAAAAAAATAGAATAAAATTTGGAAAAAATAGGTAAAATAAAACGTACAAAAGTGGAAAAAAAAATTTGGAAAAATTTAAAAAAAAATAACCCTCCCTCCATGCATAGGAAGCGCAATGAACAGATCGCATTTCAATTTCAAAAAAATAACCCTCCCTCCATGCTTAGGAGGCGCAATGACAGATCGCATTTCAATTTAAAAAAAAAAATAACCCTCCCTCCATGCATATGAGGCGCAATGACAAACCGCATTTCAATTTAAAAAAAATAACCCTCCCTCCATGCATGGGAAGCGCAATGACAGATCGCATTTCAATTTAAAAAAATACCCTCCCTCCATGCATAGGAAGCGCAATGACAGATCGCATTTCAATTTCAAAAAAAATAACCCTCCCTCCATGCTTAGGAGGCGCAATGACAGATCGCATTTCAATTTAAAAAAATAACCCTCCCTCCATGCATAGGAAGCGCAATGACAGATCGCATTCAATTTCAAAAAAAATAACCCTCCCTTCATGCATAGGAAGCGCAATGACAGATCGCATTTCAATTTAAAAAAATAACCCTCCCTCCATGCATAGGAAGCGCAATGACAGATCGCATTTCAATTTCAAAAAAAATAACCCTCCCTCCATGCTTAGGAGGCGCAATGACAGATCGCATTTCAATTTAAAAAAAAAATAACCCTCCCTCCATGCATATGAGGCGCAATGACAAACCGCATTTCAATTTAAAAAAAATAACCCTCCCTCCATGCATAGGAAGCGCAATGACAGATCGCATTTCAATTTTAAAAAAAATAACCCTCCTCCATACATAGAAGCGTAATGGCAGATCGCATTTTACGTTAATGCATTTAGATTTAAAAATAGATCCCTCTCGATTCATCTAGTGGTTGTGTGGGAGATGCAAGGGATGGGAAATACTTAGAGCCTCTCTCGCAATATCATTTGTTCATTATAAGCCAATAATACAAGGTTATTGTGGATTTACAGCCCGATGATACAATCAAGTGCCGAAATTGTCCAGTAACCTTGGATAAAAATTAATATATTCATTGTGTGGTAGGTGCAAGGGATGGGAAATGTTCCTAGGCTCACTCTGAACATCTGTCCATAAGAATGCACCGATAATACAAGGCCTTATTGGACTCACAGACGGAACAATAAAGAAAAATTGCAAAATTTTCCAATAACCCTGAGATAGAAATCAATTTAGTCAATCTGTGGGAGATGCAAGGGATGAGAAAATTCTTAGAGGCTTTCACAAACATCTTTCACCGATTATAAGCCGATAATTCAAAGTATTTTTGGACTTATTAGACGGATAATAAAAAAAGTGCCTACATTTTCCAATAACTCTCACACAGAAATTAATCTAGACGTTACAATGCAGATGCAAGGGATGGTAAACGCTAAGAGTGTCACTCTACATCATTCGATAGCAATAAGGCGATAATACCAGCTTTTTCGAGTCAGACGGTTAATAAAACATAAAGTGCCGAAATTTTCCATTAACCCTCCAGTAAAAATTGATCTAGTGGTTTCGCGGTAGATACAAGGGATGGGAAATGCTAGGATGATCACGGTCAAGACCATTAAGTCCTAATAATTTAAGATTATACAGTGTTTTTTTAATTAAATGTATTACAAAAAAAAAATTTATTGCGGTTTATAAAACAAATGCTTAATACAAATCTTGTGAAAATTTGTTGAAAATAAGCATGTTTAATTTGGTTTATTGAGAATGCGGCTTATTGCCAACTTAGGTTATTGGGAGTTAGGGTTCTAGGCACTTGGGTTATTGGTAATGTGTATTATTGAGGTTTCAGTTAGTGGAATTTTGGATTAGTAGCATTTTATCAAGATGTCCCGTTAAAATTTGACCAAGTGTCGAAATATTCCAATAACACTCAGATTGTAGTTAATGTAGTCGTTGTATGGTAGATAAAGGGATGATAAATGCTGAGAGGCTAACTCAACATCAGTCAATAATAAGCAGACAATTCACGTTTTATTTAATTTACAAGTGGGCAAGATAGCAAGATTAAATAAATTAGTTGTGTCTAAACTTTTATGAGTCCACTTAGCGACCCATAAATAATCCCTAAGAAAAATATTAAACTTTGTTTAAATGACTGACTTTGGATATATTTCAAATTGTATTTCTGAGAAAAATAAAAAATAAGACCATGTTAGAAATATGTTTAAAACGAGTCGATTTAGAGTTACCTATGAGGATATTTTTTTAAGATAGAGCCCATAAAATATTTTGGTGAATAAAATAGGTTTTTTTCGCCAAATACCCATTTATTAGATTATTGGGATTTTTGTTTATTGCGATATTGGGATTTGTTTTTATTCAGTTATTAGCATTTTTACTGTTACTTTGGATTTGGATTATTGCGAATTAGATTGTTTGTGAAGGAGGGTTATTGAGTTATTTGGAATCTGGGTTATTGGGAATTTGAGTTATTGCGATTTTCAGTTATAGACAATGTGGGTTATTTGTATTTGGGATTATGGGTCATTTGGGTTTTTGGTAATATGGGGTATTGACGAGTTCGGGTTAGTGGATTGTTGGAATTTTCAATTAATATGATTTTTTCAACATCTCAATAAAACATTATTCCCGAGAATGTGACTTATACGATTCGACCTATATGCTTTGATTTGATTTGATCCCCATTCACGCGTAAATGAGCAAATAACTTATAATATTGTTTGACATGAATCAATAAAGTTAACGTTCGAGAATCATTAAAACGTCCAATTTAACGACTAAGCATAATATATATATATGTTTTTTTTTAATCAATGACTACTTTACCGACAGTACA
>JACCID010000675.1:0-13681 GCA_018906775.1 Sycophila sp. Sp_5 | reverse complement strand
GGGGAAGAAAAAAACACCAACCACCAAGGGGGGGGGGGGGGGGGGGGGACGACGGGACGTCGTCTACAAGGCAGCCCATCCGCACTTGGTCATTTCAAGAAAAAAAAATCGGACGCTGCTCCTGTAAAGGGAATGTCCAGGTGTCCAGGAACACCCTCAGGACGACGGGACGTCGTCTACAAGGCAGCCCACCTCGATCTCTTGTCATTGAGAAAAAATTTCGGGCGCTGCTCCTGCAGGCGATGTACAGGATGTCCAGGAACACCCTCAGGACGACGGGACGTCGTCTACAATGCAGCCCACCCCGCAATTGGACATTGAGAAAAACTCGGGCGCTGTTCTTGTATAGGATGTCTAGTTGTCCAGGAACACCCTCAGGGCGACGTGACGTCGTCTACATGGCAGCCCCACCCCGCACTAGTTCATTGAGAAAAAAATCGGGCGCTGTTCCTGCAAAGGATGTCGAGGAACCAGGAAACACCCTCAGGATGACGGGACGTTGTCTACAAGGTAGCCCACCCCGCACTTGGTCATTCAGAAAAAATCGGGTGCTGTTCTTGTATAGGATGCCTAGTTGTCCAGGAACACCCTCAGGACGACGGGACGTCGTCTACAAGGCAGCCCACCCCGCAATTGGTCATTAAGAAAACAATCGGGCGACTTGTTTCCTGTATAAGAGGTCTAGTGTCCAGGACCACCCTCAGGGCGACGGACGTCGTTACAAGGCAGCCCACCCCGCACTTGGTCATTCAGAAAAAAATCGGCGCTGCTCCTGTAAAGGATGTCCAGGTGTCCAGGAACACCCTCAGGACGACGGGACGTCGTCTACAAGGCAGCCCACCTCGATCTTGGTATTGAGAAAAAATTCGGGCGCTGCTCTGCAGGCGATGTACAGGTGTCCAGGAACACCCTCAGGACGACGGAAGTCGTCTACAAGGCAGCCCACCCCGCATATTGGGACATTGAAAAAAAATCGGCGCGTTCCTGTTTTCAGTGTCAGAACACCCTCGGACGAGGTCGTCTTAGCGCCACCCGACTGTCATGAAAAAACGGCGCTTTCATAGGTGTCTAGTTCCAGGCCACCCTCAGGGCGACGGACGTCGTCTACAAGGCAGCCATCCCGCACTTGGTCATCAGAAAAAATCGAGCGCTTTTCTTGTAGATGTCTAGTTGGCCAGAAACACCCTCAGGGCGACAAGGACGTCGTCTACAAGGCAGCCCATCCCGCACTTGGTTCATTCAGAAAAAAATCGGGCGCTTGCTTTTGTAAAGGAAGTCCAGGTGTCCAGGAACACCATCAGGACTACGGGACGTCGTCTACAAGGCAGCCCACCTCGATCTTGGTCATGAGAAAAATTCGGGCGCTGCTCCCTGCAGGCGATGTACAGGTGTCCAGGACCAACCCCTCAGGACGACGGGACGTCGTCTACAAGGCAGCCCACCCCGCACATTGGACATTGAGAAAACTCGGGCGCTTGTTCTTGTATAGGATGTCTAGTTGTCCAGGAAACACCTCTAGGACGACGGGACGTCGTCTACAAGGCAGCCCACCCCGCAATTGGACATTGAAAAACAAATCGGGCGCTGTTCCAGTAGATGATGTCAGGTTGCCCAGGAACACCCTCAGGTCGACGGGACTTCGTCTACAAGGCAGCCCACCCCGCATTTGGTCATTGAGAAAAACACCGGCGCTGTTCTTGTATAGGATGTCTAGTTGTCCAGGAACACCCTCAGGGCGACGGGACGTCGTCTACAAGGAAGCCCACCCC
The DNA here is from genome assembly GCA_018906775.1 of Sycophila sp. Sp_5. NCBI lineage: Eukaryota > Metazoa > Arthropoda > Insecta > Hymenoptera > Eurytomidae > Sycophila > Sycophila sp. Sp_5. Next base: position 11,912 of record JACCID010000675.1, on the reverse strand, counting down.
GCACTTTTCATTGAAATAAAAATTGTGCGCTGCTCCTGCAGGCGATGTACAGGTGTCCAGGAACACCCTCAGGACGACGGTACATTGTCTACATGGCAGCCCACTCCGCACTAGTTCATTGAGAAAAAAATCGGGCACTGTTCCTGTAAAGGATGTCCAGGTGCCTAGGAACACCCTCAGGATGACGGGACGTCGTCTACAAGGTAGCCCACCACGATCTTGGTCATTGAGAAAAAGTCGGGCGCTGTTCTTGTATAGGATGTCTAGTTGTCCAGGAACACCCTCAGGGCGACGGGACATTGTCTACATGGCAGCCCACCCCGCACTTTGTCATTGAAAAAAAATTGTGCGCTGCTTCTGTAGACGATGTCCAGGTGCCCAGGAACACCCTTAGAATGAGGGGACGTCGTCTACAAGGCACCCCGCACTTGGTCATTGAGAAAAAAATCGGGCGCTGTTTCTGTAGACGATGTCCAGGTGCCCAGGAACACCCTCAGGACGACGGGACGTCGTCTACAAGGCAGCGCACCCCGCACTAGGTCATTGAGAAAAAAACCGGGCGCTGCTCCTGTAAAGTATGTCCCGGTGTCCAGGAACACCCTCAGAACGACGGGACGTCGTCTACAAGGCAGCCCACCCCGCAATTGGGCATTGAAAAAAAAATCGGGCGCTGTTCCTATAGACGATGTCCAGTTGTCCAGGAACACCCTGCATCGCGTTGCTTCGCAGTACGATGCAGGGTGTACGCTTGGTTCGCAAGTTACGATAAATGGTTTTTCGAAATCAACAATTTTTAAATGAGGTTGACTGCATAATTTATTTTTTAAGATGTTATATGAATTTTGTGTCTCTTTATCCTATATAAAGGTGTATCATTTATTAACTAATTGCTTAAGGGTTTTGCAATTCCAGAAAAATTATGAATAAATCTGCGATAATAACCGGCTAGTCCCAAAAATTGACGAATATTTTTAACATTCTTCGGTTCAGGGAATTCTCGTACTGCTTTCAATTTATTAGGATCGGGTTGGTCTTCTTCCTTCTTGGCTTAATACATGGCCCAAATAAGTAACTTCGTTTTTTAAAAATTCGCATTTATCCGTCTGTAGTTTAAGATTGGCTTCTCGCAATTTTTGTATAAATTTTCGAAAATTTTTATTGTATTCTTCTATTGTTCTTGAAAATATTACGGCATCGTCTACATCAATAGAGATATCTTTGCATTGCATGCCTTTAAAAGCTATGTTGACCCCTCTCTGAAATGTAGCTGGACTATTTGACGAGCCCATAGGCATCGTGACAAAATGGAAAAGTTTGAAGGTTGAGGAAAATACTGTTTTATGTCGATCTGCTGGGCCCAATGGTATTTGAGAAAATCCTTGTGCTAAGTCGAAAACTGAAAAATATCTTGAGTCCCCTATTTTGTCAATTATATCCATCATGTTAGGCATAGGCTTTTCACTCTTAATTGTTTTGTCATTTAATCTAAAATCGACTACTAGACGATAACGTTTACTTCCCTTGCTGTGGGATGTTTTTTCAACTAAATAGGCAGGTGAAACGTAATTCGAACATGATGGCTCTATAATATTATTATCAATTAACTCTTGTAATGGTCTTTGTAATTGATCCATTAATGCATGAGGAAATCTAAACGGCTTAGTAAACACAGGTACTTCATCGGTAATATAATTTATTACCAAATAATTTTCTTTTACTTTAAAAATGTCGGTTTTTCCTTCTTCCTCCTTTTTATTGTTAATAACATTATTAATTACCTGATTTTTATTCATTTCTTCAATGCACTTAATTTCATTTATTATTTCCATTTCAATATTTTCTTTTGATTTTCCAAATTCCTCTTCCTGTATATAGGACTTTAATAATTCCTTTGGGCCTGTATTTATTGATTCTTCTTTTCTTCCTTTCCTTCTTGATTTATTAATTCTTAACATTCCATCAACGGGCTTATTCAATATCTCGTTACATTTTTCATACTTAATTTTTATATCGTCATACGTAATATTCAAAATTTTTTCTTCATTATTTTTATCATTATCATTTCTTTTAAGTACATTACCTTTCTTCAATAATTCTTCATGACAATCTTCATTAAACTCTTGAGTCCTTTTAGCCACCACATACTGTTTTTGCTCGCCGTTACTATATGTTAATTCTTTAATTCTTTTATTTCCATCTTCTTTACACTGTCCCTTGAATAACTAAGTCTCTTTTTCCTCGGACCTTTCTTCTTTTACCTGTGCATTACCAACAAGCGTGTCTTTCCCTTGACACATAATTTTCTTAATTGTTTCCTTTCCTTCGTTACTTTTATTAACTTTTTCTTGTTTTCCATATTTATTTTCATTACAAATTTCTTCTTCCACATATATCTCTTTATTCTCTTCATTGACGTAATTATTGCAATTTTCTTTTTCTTCATAAATTTTACTAATTTCCTCTATAACATCATTATTTTTATTAGCAATCTCTTCTTTATTTCTTGAGAAATCTTCTTCATAAGATACATATTTTTCATACTTCTGTTTCCAACGATATTTTCTCTCAAAATCCATAAAATAATTGATCAACATTTCTTCATTATTCTGACACAATTTCGTAAAAGGAATAATAAGTTCATTTAAATCCAAATAATTTTCTTTATAATTTATTTGTGCATTGTTTTGTTTAAAGAAATCAGTGCCCAATATCCCTGATTCATATATCGGAAAATCGTCATTTACAACATGAAAATCTATTTGTTTATTATAAAAGTCAACTCTAATTTTACCCAAAGTATTTATAGATTGTTTAGTTATTCCTTTTAATATTAATACTTCGGCTCTGTCGATAGGTGTATATGGCGACACTTCGCTCTGTCTAATTATATTCACAGACGCTCCTGTGTCCAACATAAAATTTAAAGGACGATTAAATCCTCCGATATTTAATTCTATTATGGGAGAGGAAGATTGGGTCCATTTCCCGAGTTTTGTACGTGACCGTGTGAGTCCCTTTGGTACTGGAAGCAGTCCCGTTGCATGTGTCCAGATTTTCCACAGTAAAAACACTCGGTGGACCCTCCACTATTATTATTATTATTTTGTCGGGCATAATTATATGGAATATGTCCCCCCATGTTTCTAATATCTTGACTATTTTGTCTTGTAGTCCCGGAAAAATTTCTATTATTCGAAAAATTATTCGCATAACTATTGTTATTTGAAAAATTATTATTGTTTAAACTATTATTGTTGTCTCTAATATTATTATTTCGGTTGGGTAAAAAGGGTATTCTACCTCTATTCTCGGAGTTCCAACCTCCAAAATTTGGTTGATTGGGCTGGTTAAAGTTTCTATTTCTAGGAAAATTATCATAATTTGTGTTAAGTCGTGAATAATAATTAAACCGATCGTTGTACGTTTTCCGATTTGTCCATGCATTTCGGCTTGTTCCAAACTGTAGGTGGACTAGCGTCAAACAGTTTGTCGGCACATGTCCGACTCTCTTACAATACGCGCATATTAATTTTTCCCCACTACTCTCCATCAGATGTACCTTTCGTGTGTTCCGAGGTGTCCGCTGACGGTTCCCCCCTTGATCATCTACTTCTAAAACAATGCACGCAAACTATTTTTCTATTTCTAATGCTTGTTCCCTTGCTACTTTAAAATCATCTTGCATTCCCATGCGTGCCTTAATTTCCCACTTTAAACCTCTTAAAAAGAATTTTAGACAATCATTTCTTAAACTTTTCTCAAATGTCTCTTTTTTATCAATGCGTTTTTCATAAGTAGCAGTTTTTAAAATTTCTTGTTCTATTTCGCGTAATCTATTTAAATAAGAGATTTCCGTTTCGTTACTTTTTTGCTTTATTTTTGCGAGTTCACCTGTCCAATCATGATAAGTTTTTTCCGATCCGAATATCTTTTCGAAATAATGAATTATTTCTTTTACGCTCGTAAAAATTCGTCCTCTTCTAAGTTCTCGGGTAATATAGTTTTGGCCTCCATGCAACCGTCCGAAAACTGTAATAAAGGCACATTTTGTCCATTATATCTTGGTATTAAGTCTAATGCGTTTTTTTAAGATAGACCTCTTACGTGTATAGTATTTATTATTTCTGTGTTTGTTACAATTGCCGAGTGATATAGAGTTCTATCGTCCGTTGAAGATTTCTTCGAGTATTTAGTTATATTATCTGTTCTTCTAGTATTGTTTTGTGCGTCTATAATCTGTTTGTTAGTGTAGGATATTACGTCTTCTTTCAATAAATCAACAAGTTCCTCTACTGGAAATCCGGCTCGTATGTGTGCCTCTAAAGCTGACGCGTGTTCCTTCTCCTCGAAATAAGTAGTTACGTGTTCTGCCTTAATGTCCTTGTGTAGGGATGTTTTAATTTCGTGGATCGTTTTTAAGTGTTCCTCTTTTATTTCGGGTAGCTGATTTAAAGTGTTGCCACTAAGCGTCGGTGGTTTTAAAGTAATTTTTGTGTTTCTATGTGTTTGTTCATGTTGATTGCTTTCTTCAACTTTTTCCTCTGTTTCTTCTTCAAAAGATTCGTTAAGAGTGTTATTTTCCCCATGCGAAAATTAAAACCCCTAGCGCGGAAATTAAGTTAGGCATCCCCTTAAGGGGAGGTCGTATCATCCTACATTACCGACCGCGATACGAATCGCTGTTTCCAACTTTTCTCTGTCATTTATTAGTGAAATAATGAACAAATTAAATTCCACTCAAAAAATTCATCGAAGAAGAGGGCTCAACCAAGATAATTGTAATACGGAGTAAAAAATCGTCGTTACCTTACTAGCAAATAAGCAATGGCGCTGCGATCGTTCAAATCGACATCGTTTTATGCCAAATTAAAAAATTTATTAATTTTATAATTTTGACTCCATATTAAAATTATCATAGTTGAGCCCTCTTCTTCAATTAATTTTTTGAGTGGAATTTAATTTGTGCATTATTTCACTAATAAATGACAGAGAAAAGTTGGAAACAGCGATTCGTATCGCGGTCGGTAATGTACGATGGTACGACCTCCCCTTAAGTATTAAAAGTATTTTGAGTTATATTTCTGCTTGTTATTGATGATCATGATTTTTCTTTAACTATGCAGTTAATTAACCCATTTTTTCGATACGCCGTGGGCGAGTCTGTCACACGTGGTATCAAAAACTGCATTAAATTACATTCACGCACTAGTATATACTGGAACTATTATTATGTAATAAATTGGAACGTTTATATCATAATTCAAATTGATTTATCTAAAATTTATGCGTTTTACGTCGTCGAATAATGTAATGAAACTCTGTTGCCAGAATTAAGTAATAAAACTACGTCACTAAATTACGCAGCTATTTTTTAGTAAGATATTTTCAGTTTCTGATTCGATTACAATGCTTTTTTATTAAAAAAGCTATGTTATATTTGTTCAAATAGATTTAATAAAACTACTAATTATTAATTTTTTACTTGTAGCTTTCAACTTTAACGTTTTTTATTGCTTTTTTTTTCAGGAACACGAAAGTGATATCACAAGCAATGACTTGTACAGTAGCGATGATGCGGAGTTTGAGAATAATGCATCATCAAACAATATGCGCGATTTGATAAATGATAAAACATTTTTTCAATCGTTGTCTTTAAATGTATCAAAAAGTCCCGCAGAATTGCTGTTAATGACACTTAAATATTGTGTAAAAAATAAATTATCATTTACGGCAATATCTGAATTGTTAAAATTTGTAAATATTATTTGCGGGAAATCTGTTTTGCCAGAATCACGCTATAAAGTTGATAAATTGTGCAATACCCCAGAAAATGTAACGCTTCATACAGATTGCGAAAGCTGCTTCAATTACATTAGCACTTTTGAAATGTTTAACTCTGTAGTAATCTGTGATAACTGTAATACAGAAATTGATTTAACAAATCCATCGAGTCGATGTTTTTTTGCTATAATGGATCCGTCAGATAGAATTCGCGATCTCATTGAATCTAATGTAACTTATTATGATTATATTGTGAGGCATCGGCATCATGAGAAAGATCACATAAAAGACATTTATGATGGAGCATTGTATCAGACTTTTTTAAAACAGTTAAATAACAATGGTAAATATTCTTATGTAATTTGCATTTTTAATACAGATGGTGCTCCTGTATTTAAATCGTCGGCTTATTCAGTATGGCCTATTTATATTATTCTGAATGAAATACCTTTACAGCAAAGGTTTCAAAGAGCGATCACGTGTGGATTATGGTTTGGCCGAAATAAACCGGATATGTCTATTTTTTTACAAAAGTTTGTTGAAATAATGAACATTTTATCCATTATGAGAATTCCCTCTCGAATAAAAGGAGAGAAAATTATATTAAAAGTTTATCCATTACTCTGTTCTGTGGATACAGTAGCTCGTGCACCAATGAACGGTACAATTGAATTTAACGGTAAATATGGATGTGATTGGTGTTTGCATGAAACGGTATTTTATAGAGGAAGCATGCGTTATCCCTATCACCTACCACTTCCAAAATCTAGAGACCATGCGACTACTATACAGCATGCAACCGAAGCAGTACACAGCAACAGGCGTGTTTACGGAGTTATAATAGCGTCCCCGTTGTTGCAATTAAATTACTTTGATATAATTTGTGGCTTTACACCTGATTATATGGACTATTTTGTTGCTGGCGTAGTTAAAAAATTTACGGATTTAATATTAAGTGATTTAAGGAAAAGCGATGTGGAGCATATGGACAGTATTTTTAAAGATATCAAAGTGCCATATCAGATTGGTCGTTCAACAAGACTTTTGAAAGACAGAGAAAATTGGAAAGCGAAGGAGTATGAAAATTGGATCTTATATTATAGCATTCCTCTTTTCAGCACAGTCCTTAAAAGTATAAAAACTTTTGAACATTGTTTTTTATTAATAGAGGCTTTACATATCTGTTTAAAAAAAGATATACACTTTACTGAGTTAAATCGCGTCAACGAATTATTACATAAGTTTGTATCAGATGCAGAAATATACTCTTTATCTACATACACATACAACGTTCACCAATTACTTCACTTGCCTAATGGTACTTACAATTGGGGTCCACTATTTGCACATTCAACATATCCATTTGAAGCAGCGAATCATAACTTGCTAACAGCAATTCACTGTGCTAAGAGCGTTATCTTACAAATTATAAGATACGAGAATCTTCAAAGATGCGTACAAATTTTAGAAGACAGTGTTAATCCCACCTGTTCTAAACTTGTATCAGAATATTGTGAAAATCTTACATCCCCTCAAACGAAAAAGACATTCAAAATTTCTTCAATAATATACTTTGGGAAACCATCAACAATTACCACTGATTTAGTAGAACAATTTAGCATATCGAAAAAACATAAATTATATCATAGAATGGTTTGTAAGGGAACTCTGTACATGACTAGCAAAAAGAATAATAAACGATCCTGTAATTTTTATGCAAGACTGGCAAAAGATTAATTTTGTAAAATATTGTATTTTCTCGTAGATTTAGAAAAAATGAAAGAATACACCATATGTCACATTATTAAATAAAAACCATATAAGTACACAAGCATTATTAGAACATTTTCCGAATTATCAAACATAGTGTGCGTTGAAACAACTGAAATATTTGGAACGTGCGTTTTCATTGAAGCGGGAAATACAAAATTTATTATACCTACACCGAACCAACTGCACTATTAACGGCTATAAAATATTGTATATTCAAACTTTTCTTTGTATTGTAACGGGGTTATCTTCGACCGTTTCACCTCGCGGAGGAGACCTGTCTCCGCGAGATGGGTGCAATGGGGCACACACGAGTGCCCCGTGAGGTCCTTACCTCGGGGTGCGCGCGAGCACCCGACGGCGAATACACGTCGCCGCGGCCCGTATACAACGTGAGAGTACGCCTGTACTCTCACTTCTCGTACTCGCGTGCTGTCGCACGAACGCGCTCCTCGCGTTCGCGCGGCTGTCGTCCTCCTGGATGACAGCTGATGCCGGCCGCTCAGCTCTGCGATAGAGTGGCGGTATCCGGGAGATTAAGGACGGGGAGGGTTCGCCGAGTAGTCCCGCGGACTGCTCGGAAGAACAACGCGATCAAGTAAAATGACAAGTCGGAGGCCTTTATTGCCTCCGTAAGAGAAGTTACAATGATCGCGCACCGAAAGGTTAGTAGCCGTCGGGCGTGCGAGCCGACTGCTCCGAACACGCCCGAGTGTTGCCGAATGGAGCCGCGCGCGAACGCAAGCGCGCGCGCTCTTACAAACTCTCGGCCGTGCCGAGAGTTCGCCGGCCGATCGCGCGATTCGCGATCGGTGATGTTTACGCAGAGCGCGACCTTGCTCCGCGTAAACAAACACTGCGCTCACGAGCAGGCCGCCTGCCTGCCCTGCGTGTACATACACGTACACGCGAAGGAACGGGTCGCTTACCCGTTCCGCGCGACGACTCACGAACCCGACCTCGAGCTCGTGCTCGAGGTATCGGTATCGCACCGCGCAGCGACTCTTCCACAAGAGTCGCGACTCCCGCCTTCCCCGAGAGTCCGCGACCGCGAACTAGAGAGAGAGAGAAGTAGTGAACTGGGGACGGTCCCCTACGTTCACCGAACAACGTTCGACACCAGGGAGTCAAGGCGCTCCTTGACTCCTCGCCGGTACGCGCCCGCACTCACAAGACTAGTCGGGCGGTACTTACAATGCTCGCAGCCTTGGCTCGTCCTAGGCTGCTACCGCGTTCGCACAGAAGCTCCCGATGCTCGCTTCCTCTCCTTTCCCAGGTCGTCAGCTCGCACGCGCGCCCGTCGTTGTCGATGGCTAGAGAGAATCTCCCTCGAGATTGCCCACCTGGCAATCTCCCCCCCGCGCGCCGGCTTAGCCTAACCTAAGCCGCGCTCGCGCCCGCTCGCGCCAGCTCGCGACGACGCGAGGGTACCCCGCAGTACCCCGCGTCACACCCTCCTCCCAGACGCCGTTAAGCTACGTCTTGACGGCCTCTGCCACTATCAGCGAGCCAAACCTCGGTAGTGTAGGAAACAAGGGGGCAGGATAGGAGAAAAAACTAACCACGAACCTCGTCGTGATTTTGTACGTGCAGAGCACGAAGCCATTGGCTCTCACGTACAATGGGTGACGGGACTCGGCACGGCACGTCTCTTGGCCAGTCTGCCGACCCGTCGGGCTTGCGCTTCTGCCACTATCGCAGACGCACGCACCAGGACTTGCGCCTCATCGCGCGCGTTGTCCTTTTGTGTGGGCTCTTCCCACAATGGCTATGAAAAACCGTTTGTGGCGGAGTACGTACTCCTCGACGCACTCCTCTTTGAAACGGAGACGAAACACCATTTTGTCTCCTTAGGCACTCCCGCCGATCTCCAGTGACCCCGGGATGCCCTGTGTACCCGGCTCCGAGCCTCGGGGCCAGCTTACACAACGATCGGTATTCTCTCCGATCGCTTCTTTGCGGGTGGCCTCCTGGCCACTCGCTAGACGGTGGGCAGCCGCGCTGCTCATCACGTCGTGGTGAACGACCTCCTGGTCGCTCAGCAGGTTGCCAGCATGCTTGCTGGGTGGTGGTTGGGCCTCGCCCCAACCTCCTCAGCCTTTTCGGGGATCCCCTCCAGGGTGCCCCCTTCTGGCTGTTCCGGCAGCGTTTGCACGCGGAACACTTTGGAAAACGCCTTGTCCCCGGCGCTCTCCAGGGAAGAGTCCTACGACTCGTTCCTCCAACTCCAACTACTCCGTTTGGGGAAAGGATGGAAAGAAGAAAGGAATTGTAAGGAATGGCTCCCTAAGTCAATCCTGTCTGTAGAACTCGGTAGACGACCCGGTCCCCGACGTATACGACGCCTTTCGCGGTCTTCCGCGTTGTCGCTTCACATTTCCTTCTCTAGACTGGGCGCTCCCAGTCTGAGACGCTTGCCCGCTGGCAACGCTCTTCTCTTCATCAGCGCCTGCTGATGGAGTCGTGGGCGCATCCACATGACTCCCGCCTTCCCCCGGAGGTCGGGCGTTGGTCTCGATGTCCTCGTCTTCTTCAGGAACATCTCGTCGTTGGAGTAGAACCGTCTACCCCGGACCCATTCCATCTTTGGATCTTTGAGTCCTTTGTCCATGAGACACCAGCCACTGGTGTCTCCCCGCCCTCCTCCTCGTCCATACGAGAAAGGGCATCTGGGACGTTGTTGAGCGCACCTTTCCTGTGCTCAACAAAGCACTGGTGACCTTGCAGCTCCAAGGTCCACCATGCTAATCGACCTGTTGGACCACTCAGTGTGTGCCGCCATCGCCAACAGATGTGGTCCAAGACTACTCAGACAGTGTAGCCTTTGATGTATGGGCGAAACCTTATCGCCCATACTACAGCGAGACACTCTCGTTCTGTCACGCTGTAGGTCCTCTCGGCAGGTGTGAGGACGCTGCTCAAACTTACGCTCCTTCTCCGTAAGTTGCGTAAGCGGATTGGCCATCGTGGCGAGGCTGTTCAGGAACCTCCTATGCCACGATGCCTTGCCTAAGAACTGTGTTAGCTGCTTCACGTCCTTCGGCGCCAGGTACTCCAGTACCGGCCTTATTTTCTTTGGATCGGGACGGAACCTTTCTTGGTTCAGCACCGCACCCAGGTACTTGACTTCGCATTGGCCGAAGTGGCTTTTCTGCCGATTGATCGTTAGGCCCGCCTCTCGTAGACGGCCTAAGATCTTGCGAAGGTGTTCGAGATGCTCCTCGAACATTTTCGACCTCGTGTCGGTGTATATCCGGTATCCTCCACCAGATTGGTTTACCATCGCGACCGAGCTTGGCCATTGGCTCGTGGATGGTATGATGACGCCAGCGTCCAGTACCTTTCGGACCTGCGCGTGCATCTTAGCCTCTATTACCGGCGACTCCGGGTAATAGCGCTTATTGATGGGGCGAGCATCTCCCACATCAATTATATGGGTCACCCTCGTGGTGCACCCAAATGTGGTCGGCTCCTCACCGACCAGCTGCTGCGCAAGTGCCTCCACTTGTGCAGGCTGTTCCTCGGTCGTACGGCCTATGCCTACTGCGCCGACTGGAACAGTGTCCACCTCCCTGACCGATGTCAGCTGGAGGTCGACGCTGACGTTGTCGTCTACCAACGTCAGTTGATTAGACCGCGGATTGTGTCTCGAGCCGAATTCAGTCGTGAAATTCGTGCCCAAGTAACAATCTACGTCCTGTGTAGGGATGATCAGCGCCATGATCTTCCTACTTATGCCACCTATCTTAAAGGGAAGGTGAACACAACTCATAGTCGAGCTTGTGCTACCTTCAGCAAGCTTAGCCCCTGCGTGCTCGCTTGGCATAAATGTTTGGCCGCATGCAGTTCTCAACTGCAGGCCGGTCGGTCTCGTCGTCGTGACCGATGCGCCTGTGTCGTACAGAGCGCGGAAGTGGAAACTCTCCACTTCTACCTGTAACCACCCTCTGGTTTCCAGGTATTCCTCCATAGGGACGTCCGGTTGTGCCGTACCGCTGACTCCCTGGGAGGTTGTCTCCGAAGCTTCCTGACAAGCTTCGGTTGCGTCTGGGGGAGCAGTTGAGAGCCCTACTCCCCCCGCTGTCAGTTTTCCGGCGAGCAATTCGGACATTTCGCACGAATCACCCCTTCTTTTTGCATCCGTAGCAACGGAGGGGTTCCTTCGCCTGTCCGTTTTTCTGACCGTCCTTCCGCTGCAACTACTCTTTTTTGAGTTGCCTTTTCCGGAGCGGCCAGTTTTACTCGCCGAGGAGGAAGCACCCTTGCTTTCCCCTCTCTGCCTTTTCCTCTTTTTATTGCGAAGCGCCTTCGCGATTTCCTCATTTAGCGAACTGAATTGTTTCGCTATCAAATCCAGGACA
>JACCID010000674.1:0-13729 GCA_018906775.1 Sycophila sp. Sp_5 | reverse complement strand
CAGATCCTTTTACACTAGGGTACCCTGTCACTATCTCACTCATTGTTATGGATAAATGTCACTTAAAAGTGTAAATGACCGGATTACAACGACATATTTCTCTTACCAAACAGAAGAATGATTTAAACTGAACTAAAATCAGTATATCAATGAGAGAATAAATATTGATAATAATGCAGGCCTGCAATACAGCGACACTCGTTATTTGTGTCCCGACGAAGTAATATATCTGCAGGGCTACGGCATCGTACCGCATTTCGACGACACTCGGTATTAATTACCGGAAATAAGAATTAAATCAGATCCTTTCACACTAGGGTACCCTGTCACTATCTCACTCATTGTTAATGGATAGATGTCACTTAAAAGTGTAAATGACCGGATTACAACGACATATTTCTCTTACCAACAGAAGAATGATTTTAAAATGAACTAAAATCATTATATCAATGAGAGAATAAATAATTGATAATAATGCAGGCCTGCAATACAGCGACACTCGTTATTTGTGTCCCGTCGAAGTAATAAATCTGCAGGGCTACGGCATCGTACCGCATTTCGACGACACTCGGTATTAATTACCGGAATAAGAATTAAATCAGATCCTTTCACACTAGGGTACCCTGTCACTATCTCACTCATTGTTAATGGATAGATGTCACTTAAAAGTGTAAATGACCGGATTACAACGACATATTTCTCTTACCAACATAAGAATGATTTAAAATGAACTAAAATCATAATATCAATGAGAGAATAACTAATTGATAATAAGCAGGCCTGCAATACAGCGACACTCGTTATTTGTGTCCCGTACGAAGTAATAAATCTGCAGGGCTACGGCATCGTACCGCATTCGACGACACTCGGTATTAATTACCGGAATAAGAATTAAATCAGATCCTTTCACACTAGGGGTACCCTGATAACTATCTCACTCATAGTTAATGGATAAATGTCACTTAAAAGTGTAAATGACCGGATTACAACGACATATTTCTCTTACCAACAGAAGAATGATTTAAAATGAACTAAAATCATTATATCAATGAAGAGAATAAATAATTGATAATAATGCAGGCCTGCAATACAGCGTACACTCGTTATTTGTGTCCCGACGAAGTAATAAATCTGCAGGGCTACGGCATCGTACCGCATTTCGACGACACTCGGTATTAATTACCGGAATAAGAATTAAATCAGATCTCTTTGTACATGAGAGTACCTATGAGTATTTCACTCATTGTTAACGTATAGATGTCACTTAAAATGTAAACGACCGGATTACAACGACATATTTCCCTTACCAACAGAAGAATGATTTAAATGAACTCTAATCATTATATCAATGAGAGAATAAATAATTGATAATAGTGCGACCTGCTATACAGCGACACTCGTTATTTGTGTCCCGTCGAAGTAATATATTTGCAGGGCTACGGCATCGTACCGCATTTCGACGACACTCGGTATTAATTACCGGAATAAGAATTAAAACAGATCCTTGCACCACTGGGTACCCTTTCACTTTCTCACTCATTGTTAATGATAGATGTCACTTAAAAGTGTAAATGACCGGATTACAACGACATATTTACTCTTACCAACAGAAGAAAGATTTAAAATGAACTAAAATCATAATATCAATGAGAGAATAAATAATTGATAATAATGCAGGCCTGCAATACAGCGACACACGTTATTTGTGTCCCGTCGAAGTAATATATCTGCAGGGCTACGGCATCGTACCGCATTTCGACGACACTCGGTATTAATTACCGGAATAAGAATTAAATCAGATCCTTTTACACTAGGGTACCCTGTCACTATCTCACTCATTGTTAATGGATAAATGTCACTTAAAAGTGTAAATGACCGGATTACAACGACATATTTCTCTTACAACATAAGAATGATTTAAAATGAACTAAAATCATAATATCAATGAGAGAATAAATAATTGATAATAATGCAGGCCTGCAATACAGCGACACTCGTTATTTGTGTCCCGACGAAGTAATAAATCTGCAGGGCTACGGCATCGTACCGCATTTCGACGACACTCGGTATTAATTACCGGAATAAGAATTAAATCAGATCCTTTTACACTAGGGTACCTATCACTATCTCACTCATTGTTAATGGATAAATGTCACTTAAAAAGTGTAAATGACCGGATTACAACGACATAGTTTCTCTTACCAACAGAAGAATGATTTAAAATGAACTAAAATCATAATATCAATGAGAGAATAAATAATTGATAATAATGCAGGCCTGCAATACAGCGACACTCGTTATTTGTGTCCCGTCGAAGTAATATATCTGCAGGGCTACGGCATCGTACCGCATTTCGACGACACTCGGTATTAATTACGGAATAAGAATTAAATCAGATCCTTTCACACTAGGGGTACCCTGTCACTATCTCACTCATTGTTAATGGATAGATGTCACTTAAAAGTGTAAATGACCGGATTACAACGACATATTTCTCCTTACCAACATAAGAATGATTTAAAATGACTAAAATCATTATATCAATGAGAGAATAAATAATTGATAATAGTGCAGACCTGCAATACAGCGACACTCGTTATTTGTGTCCCGTCGAAGTAATAAATCTGCAGGGCTACGGCATCGTACCGCATTTCGACGACACTCGGTATTAATTACCGGAATAAGAATTAAATCAGATCCTTTCACACTAGGGTACCCTGTCACTATCTCACTCATTGTTAATGGATAGATGTCACTTAAAAGTGTAAATGACCGGATTACAACGACATATTTCTCTTACCAACAGAAGAATGATTTAAAATGAACTAAAATCATTATATCAATGAAAGAATAAATAATTGATAATAATGCAGGCCTGCAATACAGCGACACTCGTTATTTGTGTCCCGACGAAGTAATAAATCTGCAGGGCTACGGCATCGTACCGCATTCGACGACACTCGGTATTAATTACCGAAATAAGAATTAAATCAGATCCTTTCACACTAGGGTACCCTGTCACTATCTCACTCATTGTTAATGGATAGATGTCACTTAAAAGTGTAAATGACCGGATTACAACGACATATTTCTCTTACCAACATAAGAATGATTTAAAATGAACTAAAATCATAATATCAATGAGAGAATAAATAATTGATAATAATGCAGACCTGCAATACAGCGACACTCGTTATTTGTGTCCCGTCGAAGTAATATATCTGCAGGGCTACGGCATCGTACCGCATTTCGACGACACTCGGTATTAATTACCGGAATAAGAATTAAATCAGATCCTTTTACACTAGGGTACCCTGTCACTATCTCACTCATTGTTAATGGATAAATGTCACTTAAAAGTGTAAATGACCGGATTACAACGACATATTTCTCTTACCAACAGAAGAATGATTTAAAATGAACTAAAATCAGTATATCAATGAGAGAATAAATAATTGATAATAATGCAGGCCTGCAATACAGCGACACTCGTTATTTGTGTCCCGACGATAGTAATAAATCTGCAGGGCTACTGGCATCGTACCGCATTTCGACGACACTCGGTATTAATTACCGGAATAAGAATTAAATCAGATCCTGTCACACTAGGGTACCCTGTCACTATCTCACTCATTGTTAATGGATAGATGTCACTTAAAAGTGTAAATGACCGGATTACAACGACATATTTCTCTTACCAACAGAAGAATGATTTAAAATGAACTAAAATCATAATATCAATGAGAGAATAAATAATTGATAATAATGCAGGCCTGCAATACAGCGACACTCGTTATTTGTGTCCCGACGAAGTAATAAATCTGCAGGGCTACGGCATCGTACCGCATTTCGACGACACTCGGTATTAATTACGAAATAAGAATTAAATCAGATCCTTTTACACTAGAGTACCCTATCACTATCTCACTCATTGTTAATGTATAGATGTCACTTAAAAGTGTAAATGACCGGATTACAACGACATATTTCTCTTACCAACAGAAGAATGATTTAAAATGAACTAAAATCATTATATCAATGAGAGAATAAATAATTGATAATAATGCAGGCCTGCAATACAGCGACACTCGTTATTTGTGTCCCGACGAAGTAATAAATCTGCAGGGCTACGGCATCGTACCGCATTTCGACGACACTCGGTATTAATTACCGAAATAAGAATTAAATCAGATCCTTTCACACTAGGGTACCCTGTCACTATCTCACTCATTGTTAATGGATAGATGTCACTTAAAAGTGTAAATGACCGGATTACAACGACATATTTCTCTTACCAACATAAGAATGATTTAAAATGAACTAAAATCATAATATCAATGAGAGAATAAATAATTGATAATAATGCAGGCCTGCAATACAGCGACACTCGTTATTTGTGTCCCGTCGAAGTAATATATCTGCTAGGGCTACGGCATCGTACCGCATTTCGACGACACTCGGTATTAATTACCGGAATAAGAATTAAATCAGATCCTTTTACACTAGGGTACCCTGTCACTATCTCACTCATCGTTAATGGATAAATGTCACTTAAAAGTGTAAATGACCGGATTTCAACGACATATTTCTCTTACAAACAGAAGAATGATTTAAAATGATCTAAAATCAGTATATCAATGAAAGGATAAATAATTGATAATAATGCAGGCCTGCAATACAGCGACACTCGTTATTTGTGTCCCGACGATGTAATAAATCTGCAGGGCTATGGCATCGTACCGCATTTGGACGACATTCGGTATTAATTACCGGAATAAGAAGTAAATCAGATCCTGTCACACTAGGGTACCCTGCCACTATCTCACTCATTGTTAATGGATAGATGTCACTTAAAAGTGTAAATGACCGGATTACAACGACATATTTCTCTTACCAACATAAGAATGATTTAAAATGAACTAAAATCATAATATCAATGAGAGAATAAATAATTGATAATAATGCAGGCCTGCAATACAGCGACACTCGTTATTTGTGTCCCGACGAAGTAATAAATCTGCAGGGCTACGGCACCGTACCGCATTTCGACGACACTCGGTATTCATTACTAAAATAAGAATTAAATCAGATCTCTTGGTAATAGAGTATACTATCAATATCTCACTCATTGTTAATGTATAGATGACACTTAAAAGTGGAAATAACGGTTTACAACGACATGTTTCTCTTACCAACAGAAGAATGATTTAAAATGAACTAAAATCATTATATCAATGAGAGAATAAATAATTGATAATAATGCAGGCCTGCAATACAGCGACACTTGTTATTTGTGTCCCGACGAAGTAATAAATCTGCAGGGCTGCGGTATCGTACCGCATTCCGACGACAATCGGCATTAATTACTAAAATAAGAATTAAATCAGATCCTTTCACACTAGGGTACCCTGTCACTATCTCACACATTGTTAATGAATAGATGTCACTTAAAAGTGTAAATGACCGGATTACAACGACATATTTCTCTTACCAACATAAGAATGATTTAAAATGAACTAAAATCGTAATATCAATGTGAGAATAGATAATTGATAATAGTGCGACCTGCTATACAGCGACACACGTTATTTGTGTCCCGTCGAAGTAATATATCTGCAGGGCTACGGCATCGTACCGCATTTCGACGACACTCGGTATTAATTACCGGAATAAGAATTAATTCAGATCCTTTTACACTAGGATACCCTGTCACTATCTCACTCATTGTTAATGGATAAATGTCACTTAAAAGTGTAAATGACCGGATTACAACGACATATTTCTCTTACAAACAGAAGAATGATTTAAAATGAACTAAAATCATTATATCAATGAGAGAATAAATAATTGATAATAATTCTGGCCTGCAATACAGCGGCACTCGTTATTTGTGTCCCGACGAAGTAATAAATCTGCAGGGCTACGGCACCGTACCGCATTTCGACGACACTCGGTATTCATTACTAAAATAAGAATTAAATCAGATCTCTTTGTAATAGAGTATACTATCATTATCTCACTCATTGTTAATGTATAGATGCCACTTAAAAGTGAAAATGACCGGATTACAACGACATATTTCTCTTACCAACAGAAGAATGATTTAAAATGAACTAAAATCATTATATCAATGAGAGAATAAATAATTGAAAATAGTGCAGGCCTGCAATACAGCGACAGTCGTTATTTCTGTCCCGTTGAAGTAATAAATCAGCAGGGCTACGGCATCGTACCACATTTCGACGACACTCGGTATTAATTACCGTGTGATAGGGAAAATGGTGGAGGCCGGGGTTTACACCTCCCTCCCAGTCACAAATGGGAAACGGGTTACTTGGGGTGCGTTCCCCCGTTCGGCTTCGTCCTTTCCCTTTTTGACGCCTTCACACACGACTATTACTACTACCACTACACGCACTAATGGCTTTCCGCTTGGCTGCTGCTCCACTCTTTCCGCTCCACTACCTATAACCTAAAAGGGGATCCTCCACGTTGCCTACCACCTCTTAATTTTGTTGAGCGCCAGGCACCGTATAGACGCCACCGGATCACGAACTCCTCGCTCCGGTTGAGATTTCTGTTTCCCAGGGTTGGGGGTCCTCCCGAGACTACCACGTTCACGCACGCATGTACGTGGCGTTTGCTGCACGCTCCGTTGACGACGCGGATTCAGCTGCTCACTCGAGACAGCCGGTGCACTTGCGAAGTTGTTGAGAATCAGCTTCAACCCACCACCTTACAACACACCCAACACTTAGAAATCAAACTCGAACACTTGTGAATTTTATCTAAATTATATATTGCCTCCTGGCGTAGGGGAATACACTTGTTGGGGGATGTGTGTGTGCGCGGCGCGGGTCACGTTCGCGGGACTTTCGGAGGGGAATTTACAATTTTGAGGGAGAGATAACCCAATGAGTGTGTGCGCGGGGCTCACCGTCTCAAAAAATGAACTATCTCGTCCTAACTAAATTCTCCTCGGCTACTACTCCTCACGACTCGCTAACTCAAAAAAAAAACTCTCGAAAATTGCGTCCGGCTGCAATGCAAGCTTTCGGCTGAATTGTCCGTCCGATCGCTACACGAGTTTTCGGCTGAATCGTCCGTCCGATCGCTACACGAGTTTTCGGCTGAATGGCGTAGCATCGCAGCGACGAACACTTCCGCGACGCCAGCCCTTTATCCCTCTCACTCTCTCTCGCCTATTCCCTATTCTCTATCTCTCGCAAGGGTCGCCTCGTCGACTCGTTTCCGCCCGCACCGACGATACGAGCGACGATTGGCTGCGCGACGTCAGCGCAGCCACTCAAAAATCGTTCAGCGCCAGCGCGAGCGCGAGTTAAAATCGAGCGCGGCGCTACGTAATTTTCGCGCGAACGTTGGCCGCCTGCTCGACTCGCCGAGCTCGTCGAGCAGCGCCAGTGACGTCACGCGCGTAGTCGGCCGCTCTCTTTCGCTCCATGCTTCGCCGATCTTCCCTCTCTCTCGCACACCTCGTTCTCTCTCTCGCGCTGATACGCGCGCGCCACCTCGACTCGCGCGCCGACTCGCCTACTCGCTCCGTCTCTCTCGCACCTACACGTGCGCGCCGCCTCGACTCGCGCGCCAACTCGTGTACGCGCGCTTTCTCTCTCGCACTCGTACGCATGGTCCGCGCTCGACCACGTGCTGCGCGCGGATCGAGTGTATGCTTCCCCAGGTGCGCGGCGCACCCTGGGGGAGTCGCGGCGCAGTCGTTGTAGTCGCGGGTGTTGTGTGTGTCAGTGTGCGTGTATGTGTTTGTGTGGGGATGTCGCCAGGGCGGCGTTCGCGTCGTCGGTGATAGCCATCATGGCGGCGCCGGTCAGCTGGTCCTCGTGGCCTCGCCGCGTCGTCAAGCCGTCGCCGTCGCCTCGTCGCCAGGCCGTCGCGATACGCCTCGTCAGCTGCTCCGCTCCGTCGGCTGTGCTTGGCGCGGTCGCCTGCCGGCGGCGCGGCCTCGACGTAATCCTGGCGGCCGGAGTACGCTCGGGCGGACATCCTCGCACGTGCTCTCTCTCTCTCTCGCACGCATGGCTGGTAGGTGCGGTGGCGCGTCGTCCGCTCCACACCTGTCACTTTGGTCGGGGGCTACAGAGTGCGAGAAGCTCGACGTTAAATAATTATTTAACGTCGACGCCTTCTCAGCCCCTGAGACCCTCCGAGAGAGAGAGCCGAATCACTCACGCGTTAAGAGTTGCTAATGCAACGTCACAAATCCCCCTCCCTAAACGGGACATCCCCGATGGACCGTTTATACGCGGGAAGCTCGAGAAATAGAGTGATTCGGATCTCTCGGAGTGTCACCAGGCCAGGCGTCGATGATTAGAGGACACAGACACGGGTAGGTTGCCACAACACAACCTGTACGCGGTTTTACTACTCCATCACCTCTACTACCTCCAAATCTACACACTCAGTTGACTTACGCTCTACCATCCTTCTCTTCTCTTCTCACTCGTCGTCTCTCGTCTGCAACACAAACAAAAAAATTTTGGGACAAGGGGGTAGGGTTGGGTATTTGGGAAAGGGTACTTGGGGTTTTCTGGGGTTTTCATCTCGCGGGGATAGGGGCTTCGCTCTGCGTACGGGGGTTTTAGGGGTGGGTTTATAGGTGTTAGGGGTCATTTGTTGCATTGAGAGGGCTGGCACCGACTTTGCAACATGGGCTCGTGCTCAAGATACCGGAGGGGTGGTGGTACGGCTGGGGCGAGGAGCTGGCGATCGGGTCTTCTTCCTCCTACTTCTCGTTGCCCTGATCACGTCTCCTCGGCTGCTTTTACTCCTGCGCCTCCAGGCTCTCCCGAGTGATTTAAGCTCCGCTGGTTGTCGGTCGGGACCTCCGCTCTCTCAGTTGCTGATTTTGGGGAATACAAGGGTAAGGGGTAAAGGGTAAAGGGAGTCACCAGAGGTGAGCTACGCGGGGGGGGGTTTATATACACGGGGTCTCTTCTTTCTTCTCTCTTCTTTCTTCTTAATCCCTTGGAGGTGGCGGTAGGGATGTCCTCCGCCGCCCCGTACGCCACCCGCAGGCACCACTCCTGCATCTCTGGGGAGAGGTTGCTGGAGTGGTGGAGGATGCGGGTTAGGTCCTCCCGCCGCCGCCGAGCCCGCTGATCCTCCCCAGCCACCGGCGCAAGCCGAAACTCGTGCGGCTGGGGGATGCTGGAGCTCCCGGACGGCGACGGAGATGGTGTTGGTGGACCCTAACCGCTCCCACAGGCTTCGGCGCACGGGCAGCAGTGGTGCCACCTCCAAGGCGGCCATTTCGGGCAGGCGTGCCCTTGGCCCCTCTCCTCTCCTTTCCTAACACGCTCTCCTCTGCGATGCTGGCTCTTCTCTCCTTTGCTCCTCCTCTCTCCTCCTCTTCTGCGTCGCTGGGGCGGGCGTCCAAGTGGCCATCATCCCCGGCAGCTGCAAGCCCATCAGGCTGGGCAGGGGAGCAGGGCTCTTCTCCGCCGCAGCCTTGGCCCGTTGGAGCAGCCATTGATGGTGGCTTGCAGCACACCGGGGGCAGGTGTTGATGTCCACCCCTCTCCTCCCACAGTTGTTACAGTGGGTGTGGAGTCGGGGGTGGGGACACTTGGCCTTGGCGTGCCCAAGCTGCCAACAGTTGAGGCAGGCCCTCGTCGGTGGGTCCACCCGCCCATCGATGGGCACTGGCGCGATGGTCGCCAAACATGACGCCTCGCGTCATGTAGCCTCCGTTCCTCCTCCTCCTGGGGCAGTGCTGGGGTTGGGGGTTTGATCGCGGGGTTAGGGGGGTAATTCGTGGGGTTTCGGGGACATATGGGCGCGGGGGTCTGCGGCGTCTCTTCCTCTCTTCTTCCTCCTCCTCTCCCCCTCTTGTCGCTGGGGCGGGGCGCTTGAGAGAGGCCTCCTGGCCTCGTGATGGTAGCGGAAGGGATTCGGGACGACGGGGGACCCGGCTCCGGGCTGGACGGCCTCCGAGGCGACCAGCTAGCCGGCTCGTAGTCGTCTACGGTCAGCTGTCGCCTCGGATTGTACCGATGTCGCTTGTACCCGTCGTCCAGCCGGAGCATCGGGTAGTAATCCCTTGTGGGCCCCTCCGCTTGCCCTCTGCTGCTACCCGCCGGTGCGACATAGTCGTCGTCCCACTCCATGGGGACCGACGACCGAGCTCTGTCCACCGCCACAACCCTGTGGTCGTATGACTCGGGTTCCGGGGGAGGCGGGGACGCGCTCGATTCTCCTCTCCTCCTTCTTTCCCTCCTCTTCCTCTCCTTCTCTTCCCTCTTCTTCTCCACCTCTTCTTTCTTCTCGCCTCTTCCTCTCTCTTCTTCTTCTCCGTCCTTGACGTCGCCTTCTCCTGGGGCTGGCCGGTGGTTGGCAGTCGCACCCGATCGCACCGCTGCCAGGCTAGGTTGCGATCCTTCGGGATTGCCCCCTGCCGACGCCCAAGTTCGGCTCGGTTCAGGGCGCCCTCGTCCGCTTCCCTCGCGGCCACCTCCTGGAGTATAACCCCGGCTTCCTCGGGAGGGATCGCCGGAGCCCAGACAATGGGCGCAGGGTTTGCTGGGGCGTCCCGGCCGTCCGTCTCGCCCATGTCCGCACCTAGCCCCTGGATCAGGGTGGTGATCTCCGTCACCGGGCTGGCTGGGACTTGGAGAATGGCGGCTTCTTCCTTTCCTCCTTCTTCTTCTCCTTCCTCCTCGGGCACGAACAAGTACCACAGGTCCTTAACCGGTACCTGTGGCGCGGGGATTAAGGGGCTAAACGCGGGGATACGGGGCAATATGGGAGTTGGGGGGTAACGCGGGGGTAGGGGACAACGCGGGGGGAATACTCGGCTCCTGGGCCGTGGGGGCTGGCGCCGACTCCGACTCTACGGGCTCTGGTTCAGGGATGCTGGAGGGAGGATTGGACGGCTGGGGCGGGAAACTAAGGATCGACGGCTCTTCTCCCATCTCCTGCAGCGCACGATCCAGCTCCTCCTCGGCTGCCCTCGACTCCCTTGACTCCAGGCTCTCCCTGAGCTGATCTAGCCGGCCTTCGGTGGTCGGGACCCTCCGCTCCCGTGGCCGCCTCGCTGGTGTCCTGTTCTCCTTCTTCCGCCTCACTGATGAGGTCACGCATCCTGCTCCGCCTCGCGGCGAGCCCCTCCTCTTTCTCCCCAGCCTCACGGTCATTTTGCCGGCGCTCATCCCCTCCGTCTTCCTGGCAGACGGAGCCTCCAAACACAGCGGGTCGTTACGACCCTCAACGGGCCCCGCTGGCCGGGAGAACGCCGACCGGACCGCTGCCTCGAGAGCAGCTCGATCGTGAGCACGGGCGTGCTCATCCACGAACTCGCCCGAGTTGTACCTCGGGCGTGCTCCTCTCAGCGGGCTTCCTCGCACTCTTCTCGACATCTGGGGTGGGAATGGGATGGGTAAGGGTCATGAAAAACAAACCAAAACATACGATTCATTAGAGTGAGTTGAATCATACGTATACGCGAAGAAAAGGGTTTTACGCAGGCGAAATCAGGGGGAGGTCCGCATAATAATCCGTAAGGGTGATTCTAACGCAAATCTCCACTCTTCGCACGCCTACTTTCCCTCTTCAACGACCTCACTACATCCTACTTCTTTCGACTACTCCGCGGGGGTAACCAACGCTTAATCTGCGATACGTGAACCTTCGCACTTTCTTTGCATTCTCCGTCTCAACTAAATACACGGTTGGGGACACTACATCAAGGATTTTATAAGGTCCGGAGTATTTCGGGGCCAGTTTCGCGGCGTATTTATCAGCGGCCTTCGATAAGGGATACTCACGACGTAAGACCTGATCGCCGACCGAGAATCGCACGTCTTTTCGTCCCCGATTATACTGCTTTCCTTGTTTCTCCTTCGCTTCATCAACGAACTTCGCAACCAAGTCTCTCAACGCATCAAGCCTCTTCATCCTATCTTTCCACACTTCTGGGTCAATGGGGATTACTTCACGCGGGGGTTCAACTTTTCTTCTCAAGCTCTTCACTGGGGTCGGCTGTCTTCCATAATTCAGGAACGCGGGAGATACTTTTAAGGTCGCTTGGGATTGCGGTGTTGACGGCATGGCGAAATTCGTGGAGGTGGACATCCCAATCTCTGTGGTTGTTTCGACATACATCGCGATCATTGTTTTTAGCGTCCTGTTGGCTCGCTCGACGGGATTTGCCTGAGGGTGGTAGGGTGGGGTGGTAGTATGTATCACGCCGTATTCCTCCAGGGTCTTCTCCAGGAACTTGTTGGCAAATTCCCTTCCGTTGTCCGTGAGGAAATAGAATTAGTTCCTCAAAGGCCCTCACCACCGACTTCCCGTCGGCTCGCCTCAGTGGCTTCATCTCGACCCATTTTGTAAATAGGTCCATGAACACGATGATGTACTTGTGTTGGCTGTGACTTGGCGGAAACTCCATCAAGTCGGCAGCCACAACCGTCCACGGTTGTTCCACGATCCGCCTGCCCATCATCCCTTGTGGTCCTTGTTGTGATGTCTTGTATGCCTGACACTCGGGGCAACTCAAGACATATGCACGAACGTCGTACCACACTCCCGGCCAATAGTAATCTCGCGCGATCCTATCGTAAGTTTTCTCGATACCTAAATGGCCCGATGAAGGTGCGCGATGTGCCTCGTCTAGCACAGACGTACGGTGATTGGCCGGCACGACCAGTCGCCAACCTTCCTCCGGGGTTAAAAATAGGATCGAGAAGGGGGGTCCTCACGATATCAATACCACATCTCTTCAATCACCCTCCTCTCTGTCTTCCTCGCACCTCCGATAATCCTGCACACTCCGCCAATATCTAATCACGCTGCTCTCCTTCCAACTGAAACTCGTTCATTTTCCTCCTTTCGACCTCCAAATCCTCTTGGGGAGTATGTGACTCCATTTCCATTTTATGCAGAAGTCCATACCTAGAATCATCTCATGTCCCAGGTTGGTACCGCCTTTAAAAGATATGGTTGTCACTAACCCCTCCCTACATCCAAAGGGTCAACACCCGAAATGCCCGGACGGGAAGGGGTTAAATAAGAGAGATCTACCACGCCATAAGATCAACGCACCTCAACGCGCCAATACCCCCCGAGATCCTAGAGGCCCAGAAGGAGCGGGTTAGGGGAGTCGAAGACGGTCAGCATTAACCATAAGGCGGAGGGGAGAAAGAGGCATAGGGGTGAAGATTTTATGTAGCTAGGACGGCTGGAATGGAACATGAGTCCCCTACGCTATATCTCGCGGTATCTTGGGGATCCACGATTCGAGATTGTCGCGCCGGGATCCAAGAGGGCTCGACGCATGACACCTAAGGATTCTCCCACACTAGGTCGGATCAGCCTCACACAGGGTATCTAAGAAAAATCGTCAGCGTTACCCTCACCCAGAAGATACTGAGCGGGACCGGATGCCCTGGACCCGTGGTGGGCGGTTGGATCGGGCGCTGCCGGTACTGGTGTGATTTTAGTTCTGAGCGATGGCGATACCGCTGTGCGATGGAACCCCCTCCGCCAGGACTTGAATTGGCGATGACGACGACCTCGCGAGGTGCGACTCTCCAGGGCCCCAACGTCAGCGGTGGATCTGATGGGTCAGAGCCGACCGGGAACGCATGTACCTCAAAAGTCTAGGGGCTTGTCCCGATGAAAAACATTATACATTTGGGTCTGGGTAGTCTCGAATCTTTGGCATGCCAGTTTCACCATCTTCTTCAAGGGTCTG
>JACCID010000673.1:0-14127 GCA_018906775.1 Sycophila sp. Sp_5 | reverse complement strand
AAATAAAAATACTGTCGTACCCTGGGCGACAGGAAGTGTCTACATCGCGTAACAAACATGGCCCACGGAGCATTTTCTTTTTCGCAGAAATTAGAAATTTAGCAGATGATGGTCTGAGCTGAATTCCCAAAAATTCTAAATAAAATACTGTCGTACCCTGGGCGACAGGAAGTGGTCTACATCGGGTAACAAACATAGCCCACGGAGCGTTTTCTTTTCACGGAACTTAGAAATTTAGCTGGTGATGGGCGTAGCCGAATTCCCAAAAATTATTAAAAAGAAAATGTTGTACTCTGAGCGACTATTTATATCGGCAGAAAATGGTCTACATCGCGTAACAAACATGGCCCACGGAGCATTTTCTTTTTCACGGAACTTAGAAATTTAGCAGATGATGGTCTGGGCTGAATTCCCAAAAATTCGAAAAAAAAGTGTACCCAGAGCGACTATTTAGATCGGCAGTAAATGGTCTACATCGCGTAAAAAACATGGCCCACGGAGCATTTTCTTTTAACGGAAATTAGAAATTTAGCAGGTTATGGGCTTAGGCGAATTCCCAAAAATTATTAAAAAGAAAATGTTGTACCCTGAGCGACTATTTATATCGGCAGGAAGTGTTCCAAATCGAGTAAAAAGTATGGTCCACGGAGCATTTTCTTTTTCACGGAAATTATAAATTTAGCAGATGATGGTCTGAGCTGATTTCCCAAAACTTCTAAATAAAATACTGTCGTACCCTGGGCGACAGTAAATTGTCTACATCGCGTAACAAATATAGCCCACGGAGCGTTTTCTTTTTCACAGAAATTAGAAATTTAGCAGATGATAAGGTTAGCCGAATTCCCAAAAATTGGAATAAAAGTGTACCCTGAGCGACTATTTATATCGGCAGGAAGTGTTCCAAATCGAGTAAAAAATATGGTCCACGGAGCATTTTCTTTTTCACGTAAATTAGAAATTTAGCAGGTGATAGGCTTAGCCGAATTCCCAAAAATTCGAAAAAAAGTGTATCCCGAGCGACTATTTATATCATCAGGAAGTGGTCCAAATCGCGTAACAAACATGGCCCACGGAGCATTTTCTTTTTCAAGGAACTTAGAAATTGGAATAAAAGTGTACCCTGAGCGACTATTTATATCGGCAGGAAGTGGTTCAAATCGAGTAAAAAATATGGTCCACGGAGCATTTTCTTTTTCACGGAAATTATAAATTTAGCAGATGATGGTCTGAGCTGAATTCCCAAAACTTCTAAATAAAATACTGTCGTACCCTGGGCGACAGTAAATTGTCTACATCGCGTAACAAACATAGCCCACGGAGCGTTTTCTTTTCACGGAACTTAGAAATTTAGCTGGTGATGGGCGTAGCCGAATTCCCAAAAATTGGAATAAAAGTGTACCCTGAGCGACTATTTATATCGGCAGGAAGTGGTTCAAATCGAGTAAAAAGCATGGTCCTACGGACCATTGTTTTTTTAATGAAACTTAGAAATTTAGCAGGTTATGGTCTGAGCTAAATTCCCAAAAATTCTAAATAAAATACTGTCGTACCCTGGGCGACAGGAAGTGGTCTACATCGGGTAACAAACATAGCCCACGGAGCGTTTTCTTTTTCACGGAACTTAGAAATTTAGCTGGTGATGGGCGTAGCCGAATTCCCAAAAATTATTAAAAAGAAAATGTTGTACTCTGAGCGACTATTTTATTGGCAGAAAATGGTCTACATCGCGTAACAAACATGGCACACGGAGGCATTTTCTTTTTTCACGGAATTTAAAATTTAGCAAGATGATAGGGTGAGCCGAATTCCCAAAATTGGATAAAAGTGTACCCTGAGCGACTAAAAATTTTTTTAGACGGCAGAAGTGTGCCAAAGCGGTAAAAAATAGGTCCACGGAGCATTTTCTTTTTCACGTAATTAGAAATTTAGCAGGTGATAGGATTAGCCGAATTGCCCAAAAATTCGAAAAAAAAGTGTATCCCGAGCGACTATTTTATATCAGCAGGAAGGGTCCAAATCGCGTAACAAACATGGCCCACGGAGCATTTTCTTTTCACGGAACGTAGAAATTTAGCAGAATGGTCTGGGCTGAATTACCAAAATTCGAAAAAAAAGTGTACCCAGAGCGACTATTAGAGCATTTTCTTTTTAACGGAAATTAGAAATTTAGCAGGTTATGGGCTTAGGCGAATTCCCAAAAATTATTAAAAAGAAAATGTTGTACCCTGAGCGACTATTTATATCGGCAGGAAGTGTTCCAAATCGAGTAAAAAATATGGTCCACGGAGCATTTTCTTTTTCACGGAAATTAGAAATTTAGCAGATGATAGGCTTAGCCGAATTCCCAAAAATTCGATGAAAAGTGTACCCTGAGCAATTATTTATCTCAGCAGGAAGTGGTCCAAATCGCGTAAAAAACACGGTCCTACGGACCATTTTCTTTAATGGAACTTAGAAATTTAGCAGATGATGGTCTGGGCTGAATTTCCAAAAATTAAAAAAAAAAGTGTACCCTGAGCGTCTATTTATATCGGCAGGAAGTGTTCTAAAGCGAGTAAAAAATATGGTCCACGGAGCATTTCCTTTTTCACGGAAATTAGAAATTTAGAAGATGATGGTCTGAGCTGAATTCCCAAAACATCTAAATAAAATACTGTCGTACCCTGGGCGACAGTAAATGGTCTACATCGCGTAACAAACATAGCCCACGGAGCATTTTCTTTTTCTCGGAACTTAGAAATTTATCTGGTGATAGGCTTAGCCGAATTCCCAAAAATTCGAAAAAAAAGTGTACCCAGAGCGACTGTTTATATCGGCAGAAAATGGTCTACATCGCGTAAAAAACATGGCCCACGGAGCATTTTCTTTTTCACGGAAATTAGAAATTTAGCTGGTGATGGGCTTAGCCGAATTCCCAAAAATTCGAAAAAAAAGTGTACCCAGAGCGACTATTTATATCGGCAGAAAATGGTCTACATCGCGTAAAAAACATGGCCCACGGAGCATTTTCTTTTTAACGGAAATTAGAAATTTAGCAGGTTATGGGCTTAGGCGAATTCCCAAAAATTATTAAAAAGAAAATGTTGTACCCTGAGCGACTATTTATATCGGCAGGAAGTGTTCCAAATCGAGTAAAAAATATGGTCCACGGAGCATTTTCTTTTTCACGGAAATTATAAATTTAGCAGATGATGGTCTGAGCTGATTTCCCAAAACTTCTAAATAAAATACTGTCGTACCCTGGGCGACAGTAAATTGTCTACATCGCGTAACAAACATAGCCCACGGAGCGTTTTCTTTTTCACGGAACTTAGAAATTTAGCTGGTGATGGGCGTAGCCGAATTCCCAAAAATTGGAATAAAAGTGTACCCTGAGCGACTATTTATATCGGCAGGAAGTGGTTCAAATCGAGTAAAAAGCATGGTCCTACGGACCATTGTTTTTTTAATGGAACTGTCGTACCCTGGGCGACAGTAAATTGTCTACATCGCGTAACAAACATAGCCCACGGAGCGTTTTCTTTTTCACGGAACTTAGAAATTTAGCTGGTAATGGGCTTAGCCGAATTCCCAAAAATTCGAAAAAAAGTGTACCCTGAGCGACTATTTATATTGGCAGAAAATGGTCTACATCGCGTAAAAAACATGGCCCACGGAGCATTTTCTTTTTCACGGAAATTAGAAATTTAGCAGATGATAGGCTTAGCCGAATTCCCAAAAATTGGAATAAAAGTGTACCCTGAGCGACTATTTATATCGGCAGAGAATAATCTACATCGCGTAAAAAACATGGTCCACGGAGCATTTTCTTTTTCGCAGAAATTAGAAATTTAGCAGATGATGGTCTGAGCTGAATTCCCAAAACTTCTAAACAAAATACTATCGTACCCTGGGCGACAGGAAATGGTCTACATCGCTTAACAAACATGGCCCACGGAGCATTTTCTTTTTCACGGAACTTAGAAATTTAGCAGATGATAGGCTTAGCCGAATTCCCAAAAATTCGAAAAAAAGTGTACCCTGAGCGACTATTTATATCAGCAGGAAGTGGTCCAAATCGCGTAACAAACATGGACCACGGAGCATTTTCTTTTTCACGGAAATTAGAAATTTAGCAGATGATGGTCCGAGCTGAATTCCCAAAACTTCTAAACAAAATACTATCGTACCCTGGGCGACAGGAAATGGTCTACATCGCTTAACAAACAATGGCCCACGGAGCATTTTCTTTTTCACGGAACTTAGAAATTTAGCATGATGATAGGCTTAGCCGAATTCCCAAAAATTCGAAGAAAAGTGTACCCTTAGCGACTATTTATATCAGCAGGAAGTGGTCCAAATCGCGTAAAAAACATAGCCCACGGAGCATTTTCTTTTTCACGGAAATTAGAAATTTAGCAGCTGATGGTCTGAGCTGAATTCCCAAAAATTCTAAGTAAAATACTGTCGTACCCTGGGCGACAGGAAGTGGTCTACATCGCGTAACAAACATGGCCCACGGAGCATTTTCTTTTTCACGGAACTTAGAAATTTAGCAGATGATAGGCTTAGCCGAATTCCCAAAAATTCGAAAAAAAGTGTATCCCGAGCGACTATTTATATTGGCAGAAAATGGTCCAAATCGCGTAACAAACATGGACCACGGAGCATTTTCTTTTTCACGGAAATTAGAAGTTTAGCAGATGATAGGCTTAGCCGAATACCCAAAAATTCGAAGAAAAGTGTACCCTGAGCGACTATTTATCTCAGCAGGAAGTGGTCCAAATCGCGTAAAAAACATGGTCCTACGGACCATTTTTTTTTAATGGAACTTAGAAATTTAGCAGCTGATGGTCTGAGCTGAATTCCCAAAAATTCTAAATAAAATACTGTCGTACCCTGGGCGACAGGAAGTGGTCTACATCGCGTAACAAACATAGCCCACGGAGCGTTTTCTTTTTCACGGAACTTAGAAATTTAGCTGGTGATGGGCGTAGCCGAATTCCCAAAAATTCGAAAAAAAAGTGTACCCAGAGCGACTATTTATATCGGTAGAAAATGGTCTACATCGCGTAACAAACATGGCCATTGAGCATTTTCTTTTTCACGGAAATTAGAAATTTAGCAGATGATAGGCTTAGCCGAATACCCAAAAATTCGAAGAAAAGTGTACCCTTAGCGACTATTTATATCAGCAGGAAGTGGTCCAAATCGCGTAAAAAACATGGTCCTACGGACCATTTTTTGTTAATGGAACTTAGAAATTTAGCAGCTGATGGTCTGAGCTGAATTCCCAAAAATTCTAAATAAAATACTGTCGTACCCTGGGCGACAGGAAGTGGTCTACATCGCGTAACAAACATGGCCCACGGAGCATTTTCTTTTTCACGGAACTTAGAAATTTAGCAGATGATAGGCTTAGCCGAATTCCCAAAAATTCGAAAATAAAAATATTGTACCCTGAACGACTATTTATATCGGCAAGAAGTGGTCCAAATCAAGTAAAAAACATGGTGCCACGGACCATTTTCTTTTTCATGGAACTTAGAAATTTAGCAGGTTTTGGATTTAGCTGCATTCCAAAAAATCCTAAAAAATAAAGAAAATAGAATGCTGTAAACACTTATAACTTATCATGAAAACTTTGGAAAATAATTTTAGAATAACGGAATTTACTTAATCGCCAAAGTTGCTCAGATATGATTTTGGCATAAGTTCTTACGTATGATCTTACGTAAGATTTTTCAATAGGGATGTACATCTTGTAATATTTCAGTGATATTGAAATATTGTGAATATATTGCTGCAATATATCTGTTTTATGTGAGTTAGAAGAATATAGTATTCGTAAAGAATCTCTCTCTTTGGGAATGTATTCATGGAGAATGATAAATGAGATCTGTATGTACTCATATGCAGAGTATATAAAATATAGTTATTGAGTTCTTTGGCGCAGGATCTACAAATACTACGAAATGTTTGTAAAGTGCATTATAAGTGTACTTTTGGAACTCTCATGACATTTATTGATGAATATAATTTTTCTAACCGTAATTCGTTAAGAGATCAGGATGATTTCATACTGTTCTTGTATAGAATACTTTCTAATGAGTATTAGGAATTCTACACGAATGCTAATTTCAGTACATTGTTTTATGTAAGAAAGAATTCATGAATAGTTCGTAAAGTGTTCTATCAGAGTTCTTTATGAATGCATTATGAAATTTACAAATATATTTAATTATCCTATTGAAAATAACCAAGTTATTTTATGACCTAGATCTATTACTCATTTAACTATGGAATTAAGTTAAATAACTTTCTTGAAGTTATATTTGTTTAAATAACAAAACAAAAAAAAAAAAGAAATTAAATAGTATACGCTAAATAGAAGGTAAAAAGTTGCATCAGATCGCACCTAAGCCACCCTCGTATTTAGCTACGATGCTTTACAAGCGATCTGAGATCATTTTTATTATCGACTGTGGTGTATTTAATCTAACAATACGTGTATCAGAATATATTATTTTAACACTAACAAGGAGAGGTCATCAGATCCGGGTGAGGGATTAACCTCAAATTGGTTGTGGTGACTCTTAATACCTCAACGATGAACTATGTATACCTTAAGTTTGGCTGCGATTTATACCTTGATTTCGAATCAATCTAGGTCAATTTAGTGAATATCCAGATGGATTTTCCAGAATTCTGGAATTTCCATCTGGAATTTACATCGGGAATTTACATCGGGAATTTCCTCCCGGAATTTCCACCCGGAATTTCCACCCGGAATTTCCACCTGGAATTTCCACCCGGAATTTCCACCCGGAATTTCCACCCGGAATTTCCACCCGGAATTTCCACCCAGAATTTCCACCCGGAATTTCCACCTGGAATTTCCACCTGGAATTTCCATCTGGAAAATCCAGCTGGAATCCAGTCTGTAACGTAAAAAATGATTTTACGCTACGAGAGTTCTTGAGAACCCGAAAGCATATATGCGAATGAAATCGTTCCTTTTGTAGCTCACGTTCATCTTGATAAACGAACGAGTGTCGCTAATAAAAAGGTTTCGATTTAAATTATTATCAATTCGATCGTATTCTAATTAATTCTCTCTTAGCTCACATACTTCATGATAAATGTATGAGTTTTGCTATTGAGTTAAATATCTTATTGCTTTTTGACTTATTTTATAATCAGCAATATAAAATTTTTCTTTCTTTATTTTTTGAATTTTTACACGAGGATGCGGAGATCGTCAATTCAATTGACATGTATCAGAAGCGGAGTGTTAAGCTAGATAAGGTAACCCGCAACTACAGATTCGAAAGGAATTTTGAGGTTGCGGATACACACCAGGTGACGGAAGGGAACCACGTATATAAATGGTGCACGGACGGTTCGAAAAACGAACTGGGTGTAGGTGCGGCGGCGTGGCTAGAGGGGAGCAGTAGGGAGATTGTTCTCTCACTAGAACCCCACGCAACGGTCTTCCAGGCGGAAGTTATAGCCATAAAAAGTTGCGTGGCAGCCATGCTTGAGGAGGAGTGGACAAATCGGAAGGTTGTCATACACTCCGACAGCAGGGCTGCCATTGCGGCTCTTAGCAAGGTGACGATCACCTCTTATGAGGTGCTTGCGTGCAGGACATCACTCGATGACTTAGCGAGGAGGTGTGACATCAAGTTAAAATGGGTAGCTGGCCATGCTGGCATTCGAGGTAACGAGAAGGCCGATAGGCTGGCAAAAAGAGGTGCGGCGGGGATCAGAGCAGAGGCCGTCGAGACGGCTATACCAAGCTGTGAGATTGAAAGCAGAATTCAGGCTTGGATTAGTAAGGAACAGACAAGGAAATGGGTTAGGTACGGGGAATGCAGGCACACAAAAGCGTTTATAGCGGAGTCTGCCCCGATAAGATGGGTGAGAGAGATGATCACTCTCCCCAGAAAGGTTATTAGGAAGGTAGTGGAGTGGCTGACGGGCCACTGTGACCTGGCACACTTCAAAAATAGGATAGGATTAGGTGCTGAGAATACCTGCAAACTCTGTGGTGTGAGTGAGGAAACCCCCTTACACCTCTTGTGTCAATGCCCCAGGCTGATGGGCGGTAGGCGCGGGGTGTGTGAGGAGTGGCTTCTCGAACCGGAGCGGGTCTGTTCTATGGGGCTTAGCAGGTATCTTAGACTTGTCGAATATATAGGAAGGTCGATAGGGAATGAATGATGAGGAGACCGAGCGCAAAGGGCCAATAGGCCTAGGTGCATCACCCACATGTCCCCGCGATGGGCCGTGAGTGCGTTTCCGCTCTGACATCGACTATCGACTATCGACTTTTGAATTTTATTTATTTATAATAGGTTTTAGCTTACATACGTCATGATAAACGTATCAGTTTGCCTTAAGATTGAAATAAATTATGATTTGATTTCTTATTGATTTTATTTGAATTTTTTATTAAATTTTACAAAACGATAGAATTTTGTTGTTTTTGTAATCAAGAGAAGAATTGCAAATTTTAATTGATTTTTCTCGGCTTTAGCTTGCCTACGTCATGATAAACATAGGCCTATAGCTGTTTAGCTTCGAGTCTTTTTTAGAGAATGCTGGTCAAGTGTCTATCGATTGTATAGAGTAAGTGTTTTGATATGAATATCGAAAAAGAGTGTTGGAAAAAGAGTCTCGAAAAAGAGTGTTCGGAGTTCTCTAAAGCACAGTCATTTATAGTTAAAACCAGGCTCCTCCCTCTCATGATCATACAATTTTGGCGCTGCATGTTGTGACGTCACATGCCCAGAGTGGGCAAATGTTTCTTAAAGGTAATTTCGGAAAGGAGGGATACGCACTTGTTTAGGAGAGGGAAATGTCGCCGAGCGGCATGACGGCAATCGCTGCATCGCGGGGTATAGTTGAACTGTCACTTAGTTGAACTGTGTATAGTTACTGTCACTTCGACTTAGAAATAACTAAATGTTTTGCTTGTTCGACTGAATAGTTTGTTCACTTAACCAAATATTTTGTAAAAGAGATATCATCCGAAACAAAACAAACTTGATTGACACAACTAAATATTTAGTTGCAAGCAACAAATCTTTTAGTTAAAATAACAAAATATTTAGTTAATGTCGTTGATTTTTTTTTCTGAACATTTTGCTGCGTATATTATATACAGGGTGTTCAAAAATTAACTGGCACGACCAGTATATCCGTGTTCAGAATAACATTGTAAGCACTTTTTCACTTTTAGCATTTTTCAGAATTTGGGATAATTATGGAGTTATTGTTAATTAAAATCTACGATAATTATCCAATCAGCGTTCGATTTGACGATGAACCCCGCATGACTCTTCCCGCGCGGCCCATGCTGCTCGCGTAAATCCCGCCTACCAGAGTCAGCTAGAGCGCTGATTGGCTAATTGTCGAAGTTTTTGATTGACCATAACTCGATAATTAGCCACAATTACGAAATATGCCAAAAGGGAAAAAGTGCTTAGAATGTTATTCTGAACACGCATATACTGGTCGTACCAGTTCATTTTTGAACACCCTGTATATATCTACTATATTATACTTATATTTTAAAATAGGACAATATATATTATTTAATAAGGTTCTTAAATAATATTTTAAATAAATTTTTTATTATATATTGTGTTAAATATAAAAATTAAATTATATTGAGTTAACTTTATAACTAATTATATAATAACAATAATAATAAAGTTTATATTATGATATTTTTCTGTAAGCTATATGGATAAAAAAAAAGACTTCTTGCAAGCGTAGCGTAGCGTAATGGTTGGAGTGTCTGCCCCGTAATCCGGAGGTTTTAGTGTTCGATCCCACGTCAGCGAAGAATTTTGTGCAAAATATTATAATGTAATATAAATGTGCGAATATATGTATCAATGGAGATGTATGCGAAATGTATAAATAAATGTAAATCAGCGAAATAAAAAAAAACATACGTTAGGTTAAATAGCAATGTAGCATCGTCGCCGTCTAAAGCAAAACGTTATAAGCAAACTAGAGTAGAATTTTTTTAATGAGTTGAATCAACAACAAATTTTGTCGAAACAACTAAATATTTAGTTATACTGACAAAATATTTAGATGTTCCAACTAAATATTTAATTAAAACTACAAAATGTTTATTTAAAAGAACAAATTGTTTAAACAAGCTATTTATTTTATTCTTAATTAAATGATTTAGTTAAATTTTAATATAACTAAAATTTTAGTTAAATTCTTCCAACAAAATTATACGGTCAGATCCTCCTTACTAAACATTTAATTAAAATGACTAATTGTGTTTAGTTGACTCCACTTTGACAAAATTTTTTGTTAAACTGATCCTAGGGATTTTTTCATTTAACAACGACTTAATTGATCCAACAAACTATTTTGTTGATTCAGATTTAGAGATTTTGAATACAGCTAAATATTTAGTTAATACACTAAAATATTTCGTTGGTTTAATTAACTAATTAGATAAATTAATTAAATATTTAGTTAATACACTAAAATATTTCGTTGATTTAATTAACTAATTAGATAAATTCATGAAATATTTAGTGAATTTAATTAACGATTTAGTTAATTCAACTAAATATTTAATTAATACACTAAAATATTTCGTTGGTTTAATTAACTAATTAGATAAATTAATTAAATATTTAGTCAATTTAATTAAAGCCTTAATTGATCCAAAAAAATATTTTGTTGATTCAGATTTAGAGATTTTGAATACAGCTAAATATTTAGTTAATACATTTCAATATTTCGTTGTCTTAACTAACTAATTAGATAAATTAATTAAATATTTAGTCAATTTAATTAAATATTTAGTTAATTCAATTAAATATATTTGTTTATTCAATTAAATGTTTGATAAGGATGATTTATCTGAATTATTTTGTTGGTCAACAAAATTTTTGTTGGATTTGCCAAATTTTTTTTTAGTATATACTCCTATCCTAATATATACTCCTCTGCGAGCCTTGATAATTGCTGAAAATAAAAATTATGCTTAATATCAAAACTATACACGGTGTTCAAAAATGAACTGGCACGACCAGTATATCCGTGTTTAGAATGACATTCTAAACACTTTTTCCCTTTTGGCATTTTCCATAATTTTGGATAATTATCGAGTTATGGTAATTCAAAAACTTAGATAATTATCCAATCAGCGCGCAGACGGGCGCTGGAGGGCAGGGCTTTCTCGAGCGGGGGGGAGTGGCCTCGACGCTGCTCTGACGCTTGTCCGTTCTCCCCCCACTTCGCGGGCCCGTCGACGCACAGACGGGTACGCACACTTGCGCGGCACCGCTGCTCACTTTTCCCCGTTCGTCACGTCAACGGGGAAAAGCGGACGCACGGCTCGGCCCTCTCTCGCGGACCTTTCGGTGCATGGTCCGCGAGAGACGCGCGTAAGTGCGCCCGCTTTTCCCCGTTCGTCACGTCAACGGGGAAAAGCGGGCACACGGCTCGGCCCTCTCTCGCGGACTTTACAACAAAAGGTCCGCGAGAGACGCGCCTAGGTGCGCCCGCTTTTCCCCGTTCGTCACGTCAACGGGGAAAAGCGGACACACGGCTCGGCCCTCTCTCGCGGACCTTTCGTTGCAAGGTCCGCGAGAGACGCGCCTAGGTGCGCCCGCTTTTCCCCGTTCGACAGCGGGGAAAAGCGTCACGTCAACCTTTCGGTGCATGGTCCGCGAGAGACGCGCGTAAGTGCGCCCGCTTTTCCTCGTTCGTCTCGACAGCGGAAAAGCGGGCACACGGCTCGGCCCTCTCTCCCTCTCTCGCGGACCTTTCGTTGCAAGGTCCGCGAGAGACGCGCCTAGGTGCGCCCGCTTTTCCCCGTTCGTCACGTCAACGGGGAAAAGCGGACACACGGCTCGGCCCTCTCTCGCGGACCTTTCGTTGCAAGGTCCGCGAGAGACGCGCCTAGGTGCGCCCGCTTTTCCCCGTTCGTCACGTCAACGGGGAAAAGCGGGCGCACGGCTCGGCCCTCTCTCGCGGACCTTTCGGTGCATGGTCCGCGAGAGACGCGCGTCGACAGCGGGGAAAAGCGGAACGGCTCGGTGCGCCCGCTTCCGCGAGAGACGCGCGTTGCGCCCCTCGTTCGTCTCAACGGGGAAAAGCGACACGGCTCGGCCCTCTCTCGCGGACTTTACAACGGGGAAAAGCGGTCATCAACGGGGAAAAGCGGGCACGGCTCGGCCCTCTCTCGCGGACCTTTCGGTCCGCGAGAGACGCGCATGGTCCGCGAGAGACGGCTCGGCCCTCTCTCGCGCGCGTAAGTGCGCCCGCTTTTCCTCGTTCGTCTCGACAGCGGGGAAAAGCGGATGCACGGCTCGGCCCTCTCTCGCGGACCTTTCGGTGCATGGTCCGCGAGAGACGCGCGTAAGTGCGCCCGCTTTTCCCCGTTCGACAGCGGGGAAAAGCGTCACGTCACCTTTCGGTGCACGGGGAAGTGCGCCCGCTTTTCCTCGTTCGTCTCGAAGCGGAAAAGCACACGGCTCGGCCCTCTCTCGCGGACCTTTCGGTGCATGGTCCGCGAGAGACGCGCGTAAGTGCGCCCGCTTTTCCCCGTTCGTCACGTCAACGGGGAAAAGCGGGCACACGGCTCGGCCCTCTCTCGCGGAACTTTACAGGCAAAAGGTCCGCGAGAGACGCGCCTAGGTGCGCCCGCTTTTCCCCGTTCGTCACGTCAACGGGGAAAAGCGGGCACACGGCTCGGCCCTCTCTCGCGGACCTTTCGGTGCATGGTCCGCGAGAGACGCGCGTAAGTGCGCCCGCTTTTCCTCGTTCGTCTCGACAGCGGGGAAAAGCGGATGCACGGCTCGGCCCTCTCTCGCGGACCTTTCGGTGCATGGTCGCGAGAGACGCGCGTATGTGCGCCCGCTTTTCCTCGTTCGTCTCGACAGCGGGGAAAAGCGGGCGCACGGCTCGGCCCTCTCTCGCGGACCTTTCGGTGCATGGTCCGCGAGAGACGCGCGTAAGTGCGCCCGCTTTTTCCCGTTCGTCACGTCAACGGGGAAAAGCGGATGCACGGCTCGGCCCTCTCTCGCGGACCTTTCGGTGCATGGTCCGCGAGAGACGCGCGTAAGTGCGCCCGCTTTTCCTCGTTCGTCTCGACAGCGGGGAAAAGCGGACGCACGGCTCGTTAAAAGTTGAAATGAAAAAATTAAAAAATTAAAGAATCTAACATTAAAACAATTAAATAAACGATCAGAACTGGTATCGTTTTTTGTTTTTTCTTTTCGACGAATCGACGCTGTTGCTCGCGAGCGTCAATTCTTCGAAGGCGTGCGGCGTATTTCGAGCGCCTTGGAATAAAATCGCGATGTTTTTGTTATTAACAAAAGTTGATTTCGTGCGTGCGAACGGCAGTATCATTTGCACCATGGATCCCGCGCGAGTTCCGTATACTCGTAATGAGTACGTGCAAATGGTGCATGTGTATATTGAGTGTAAACGGTGTCCTCGCTCACGCGGCCGAACTGTACCGTGAACGTTGGCCACAGGGTCGGCATCCTTCGCGAGATACAATTCGAAACGCGTACCATCGCTTTACCGAGACCGGCAATGTGATGCCAACTGTTGAAGGTGCTGGCCGTCCTCGCGGAGTTCTTAATGTCGCAATGGAGGAAAGGATTTTATTAGCCTTTGATGCCGACCCAACGACGAGTACTCGCGCTGTTGCACGGGAGCTCAATTTGAGCCACAGCCAGGTGCATGGTGTGGTGAAAGATGCTGGTAGGCATCCTTACCACTACCGACGTGTGCAGCAGTTGCTACCTGGAGATTTCCAGCACCGTGTAAATTTTTGTGGTGGGCTGCTTGCTCAATTGCGCGTTAACGAACATTTTTTGGCAAATGTGTTATTTACGGACGAGTGCACCTTCACGACGTCTGGGATGATGAACCAGCACAATTTCCATTACTGGTCCGACGAAAATCCTCGCCTTACCAGAGTGGTTCATTTCCAACACCGATGGAGCATCAATGTCTGGGCCGGAATTATCAACGGCCAAGTTGTAAGTATTTCTTATTTGTAATACTATTTTCTATTATTATTTAAATATTTTTGTTTAGATCGGGCCAGTCTATCTTCCCCCTCGGTTGAATGGTGCGGCCTAT
>JACCID010000672.1:0-14277 GCA_018906775.1 Sycophila sp. Sp_5 | reverse complement strand
GTCTTAAACAATTCAAACGATTTTGAGCCCTGGTAAAGTTGAAAAATTTCGATGAGATATCAAATCAGATTTTGAAATTTGATTTATACAAGATCAATAGGGGAGATCACTAATTATAACACCGCACATGACGGATGGTTTTTATAATAGAGGTCAATTCGATTATTTAACCGCAATATTATACCGGTCATATATTACAATACGCCAGTCTTATCCCTATTTCTACTTAAAACTTCCACTAATACGAATTCCCACTACAACTACTCGAAAACATTGCCAAAGAAATCTCTACTGAAAAATAGTCACGCAAAAATCGGACCATATGGTTGTAATTAATGGACGGAAAAACCTATGGAAAATAAGCAGCTTAATTTAAGGAAAAGTAACACAATAAGATCGCCGGTAAATAATAGAATTATTTCTTCTTTTCCATTTCTAATGCAATTATTCTCTCTTAAAGTGATGGCTTTTGTTGGGAAGCATTTAATACATAAACGAGATTGGCCAGAAAATTTAAAAATACACTTGTTAGAAAATTTAGGAATGCTTATGTAGTGAGTTTGTAACGAGTAAATTTTGCCAAGTGACAAGATGCTATCGCAAGTCTTAAAAACTAGTAATTAAATAAAAATCTCGCGCACAATTTTTTTCCAAGGTACGGCACTCCCCGCGATATACACAGTTCAGGTGAGAACGATGCTGATCAGTTCATCAGTGCGGGACAGGTTGAATTCCCTGACGATAATTCACACTTTAGGTGACGAGCTACGAGGTCGGTGCAATACTACGAAAAGGCTTATTCGCTAGATCCTGGCTGAATAACAGCAGCTAATCCAGAGCGACACAGCTGACAACGAGTAGCGATCAGCGCCCGTGATAACACACCGAAGATGACAACACCAAATGACGATTATGACGGCTAGGTCACCTGCATTCACACGACTCATAAGTGATTGGCGAGAGAGTGCGTGAGGCCACAACCTGGCGAGCGGAAATCGAGTAAAAAAAATCAAGAGGATCGTTTATGATAAAAAATAATTTATAATAATATACAAGACAACATTATGATGCCTTACAGTAGGGAGGTGGGGATAGGCGTGCTGCTGCAGAAGTAGGCTATTGATTCCTTCTATGAGGTGAACCGTCGAATCTGCTAGTGGCCGTGGACTAAGCAGGGGCTTACCTGTTGACCGATGCCAAGTGGTTGTAGCGCACGCGGAAATTGCGAAGGGAAAAAGCAATTTACCTTCTCGGAAGAGGCACCGACTATTTTTGCTTACTGCGCTGCAGGAATGCTACTGGTTCAGATTGCTAGTCTTGGTGGCTGTATATGAGCTGGAACCTGGATACGGGTTATAGAGCGGCCACATGCACCCGGGCTTTCCCATAAGAAAAAAGTATGCACAAGTTCTGTGCACAAGTAGAATTCGTACTTAATTGTATGCATAATTTGAGAATTATGCATACATTCTTGCATAAATTCTAAAATTATGTACAAATTTATGCACGAATTCTAATGGTGCAAAGAAACTAATGAATGAAGAAATAGTCTGAAGCTAGATTTTGGGCTGTAGAGGGGCCAGTAGATATACGCGATCGTATCGGACAGTTGTAGGTGATCACCAGAAATAGGACATACTGCGGAAATTAGAGAGCAAGCGGGCGGATTAAACGTTGTAGGCACAGCATCCTTTCCAAAAAAGAGAGCGTTCAGATCTGGTTGAGGTGCTTCGTCTCCAAGGGCGAGCGCGTGTCGGCATCACGTCGGCACGTGATGGGTGAGTTGGACCGCTGCTACTTAGGCGGCTTAACTGATAATAGCATCAGCAGCATAGCCTGCGTCGAGGAGGTGCCAACAACGGTGGTCTCTTTGTGGACCAGCGAAAAGGAGCGAAAAGTATTAGCCGAACTGGGTTTTCTTCACTTCCAGGAACCTTGAGATATTCCTTTGTCTCGTTTTTTTCACCTATCCATTTGAGCAACATGAGTCATCGACTTAGTGGGATGAGCAGACAGATGAGTCCGATTTTTGAGAGCGAGCGGGATGAGCAAATGCAGCGAGAAGCACTGAGCGACGAATATGTGTCGATCAATACCCAGCAACCTCTTGATTCAATTTAATTACGCTTTCTTTGTACACACGTGCTCAGTGTACATTTTCAATCCAGCTGGAAAGACCAAATATTGAGAAAATGTATAAGCGGATGAAAGATCAAAGTAAATGATTACGCTGATACATAAAACTTCATTTAAATTAAATGAGCGTTTATTTATTGGAGATAGTACACTTGAGTAGAAAGGCGTGGAAACGAGTAGTCTGCGTCTGTTCATAACCTAGACATTAAGAAAATAAATTTTATAATAGATATACCTAGACATTAACTTAGACATTTTTCGTGGCACACGTAAGGTTATGTTTTGTAGAGCATAGCGAGATGGAGCGTGCTGGAAGAGCGACAAAGTAGAAAAAGCAACCAAAGAGCAGAAAATTAGGAGCGAGTGGGCAAAGTAAACGTTGTAGACATTACGTCCTTTCCAAAAGAGAGAACGTTCAGTTGTATTGAGACGCTTTGTCTCCGAGCGCGAGCATGCGGCGGCGCTTGAGTAGCGCAGAGAGACCAAGAGGTGCTGCCATCTAACAGCTCCATGTAAAGCGAAAAAAAACGCACGCATTCAAATGATAAATCTCGAACATGTTTTTTTGAGATAAATAAATCAGAACCATATCAATTAAAAAAATATTCCTTAATTTCAAAACGTATTGCATTAAATGTTTTAAAATAAATGCCATCACTTTCGTAAAATAGGAAGGAATTGTAATAGATTTTTATTTCTTCATAATATTATAATTTAAGGCAATTTATAATTTATATCAAAATTTACTTATTGCAGGTCGCGGAAGAAAGAGTTCCATTGTATGAAAATTGCAAGATCACACAAAAAGAAAGTGAATTGTTAATTTTAAACTTTTGTAACAGACACTATTTAACAGATGTTGCATTAGAAGACCTTATTCAGTTAATAAATTGCCACATTCCAAACCCAGTCCTAAAATCAAAATATCATTTTTTAAAAAATTATAAAAATCCAGAAAGTATTATTAAACATTACATTTGTCCAGTGTGCAACAATTTTCTAAACAGAAGTGAACAAAGTAAACTATTTTCATGCAATGAGTGTAATAAAGAATTTGATAACAAAATTTTAGATAATTACAAATCCTATTTTCTGCAATTGCCGTTAAAAGATCAAATTCAAAATTTTGTAAATAGTGAACATTTTAAGTTAATTCAAAAGAAACCTGATGATAATTCATTAACAGTATCTAACGTTTTATCTGGTAGCTACTACAAGAATTTAAAGGCTCAAAATATTGTGAAGAAGGCTGACCTAA
This sequence comes from Sycophila sp. Sp_5, assembly GCA_018906775.1. Classification (NCBI taxonomy): domain Eukaryota; kingdom Metazoa; phylum Arthropoda; class Insecta; order Hymenoptera; family Eurytomidae; genus Sycophila; species Sycophila sp. Sp_5. The sequence continues at coordinate 10,883 of JACCID010000672.1, read as the reverse complement.
CACTACAATTCAATTCTGATGGAGTAAAATTATTTAAATCTTCTAATTTATCTTTGTGGCCTATACAAGTTGGAATTAATGAATTAAATCCGAAAGATAGGAGAAAACATATGTTTTTAGCTGGACTTTGGTATGGAAAAGATAAACCAAACATGAATGTATTCATGAAACCATTCGTAGACGATCTTAAAGAGCTTCATGAAATAGGCGTCGACCGTGTAACTCCCACCGAATGTGAAAATATTAAAGTCCACACAATTGCTTGTTCAGTAGATTCTGTAGCGAGGCCAATTATTCTAAATATGAAGCAATACAATGGCCATTATGGGTGTACATTTTGCTACCATGCGGGAGAGACAGTTGCTGTCGGAAAAGGGCACACAACTGCATACCCAGGTGATGCGGCAGAATTAAGAACAATAATTGAACACTCTCGCCATGCACAAGATGCAGAAACATTAAATACACCAGTAATGGGCGTTAAAGGAATAAGCATAATTATGCTTATACCATACCTTAGTCCAACGGACTCATTTATTCCTGATTATATGCACTCCGTGTTATTAGGTGTTGTAAAAACTTTTGTAGATACATGGTTAAACTCTGCAAATAACGATCAAAATTGGTATTTAGGACTCAAAATTAATGATATGGATACAAAATTATTAGCTATAAAACCACCCAGTGAGATTACAAGAACACCTAGAAGTTTAAATGACAGAAATTTGTGGAAAGCAAGTGAATGGAAAAATTTTTTTGTTATTACTCATTAATATGTCTAAAAGGATATTTACCACAAAAATATTTAAAACACTGGTTTTGTTTAGTATACAGCATAAGAATATTTCTACAACCACAAATAACATCCGAAGAAATGGAAAAGGCCTCAAAAGCATTGAAAGCTTTCGTACTTGCAATTGAAATATTATATGATAAAACAATGTGTAAATATAATACACATTTATTGCTACACATACCACGTGCTGTACAACTTTTTGGAGCTCTTTGGGATACGTCAACCTTTCCGTTTGAACATTATAACGGCATTTTAGCTAAAATGTTTAAGAATTCACAAGCTGTACCGGAACAAATTTGCAAGTCTTATATTCGGTATAAACAAATAGAACAGTCTAGTTTCAAAATATTTTCTCATCCAGAATGTCCAGAACAAGCACAAAAATTATATGCAAAATTATTTGAAAATATGAAATTATCCACATTGTGTATCGAAGTGGGAGAAGATATGCGGGTTTTAGGAAATTGCAAAATTGAAAACTTATGTTTAGTACACCAAAATGCTGTTGAAAAATGTATACAAGTCCAGATTCATGGTCCAACTCATTTGTATTACCGATTTATCTACGACAAAATTTTATGGCATGGCGATGACAATAATTTACTGGTTAAAAGGATCAACAGTTGCGCACAATTACAAGACGGATCAATTGTTTTCATAAAAAACATTGCACATGTAACTACGATTCAACAGAATAAAACATTTGTAGTGATAGGTCAATTATTTGAAGATACTGAACAGGAACGTAATATGGCTACAATTGCATCATTGAACATAACATCTAAAAGTATGTTTAGATTTTGCAATTTAAAAAATAGGATAGCAGTATTTTATCCACAAGAAATAAAACAAAAATTGATTTGCATGGCCTACGATGAAAAGCTCTGGTGCATTACGAACCTAGTTAATGCAATAGAGAGAGACTAAATTTAATTACGATTTTTTAAACCGCCTGTTTCAACAAACATTAATCTCAGTAAACTTTGGTTACTTGGAACCGGTTTTGGCAATTCAAAATTCCAGTCACAATGTCGTTGATGAGAAACATGTTACAAAAGCGAAGTGTAACGGACGTTATGTAAGCGGGGCATAAATTGTATGTTCAAATTAAAATGAATTTAAAAATAGAAAAATATTTCTCTATGATCATACGCCCCTCTCAAAAACCTGTGTGGTTTTGCTCGTCATGACGAGCATGGTCGCTTCTGAGCGGCCAGGGCCGTGCGCTACTACAGCTCGGAGATTTTCTCCGAGGCTGCCCTGACCAAAAAACCCCTGGATCGGTCACACAGCTCGGATATCGCACAAGGGCGAACCGAGGCTGCCCAGCAACCCACGAGCAAAACTACACAGGAGGGAGAGAGAGAAACGGACGCACGCCCCCAAACAAAACCACATATATTTCATTTATTGCTGAAGGCAAATGATTTATTTGTTATTTATTTATTTATTATTTATTTTTCAGTTATTTATTTATTTATTATTTATTTTTCAGTTATTTATTTATTTATTATTTATTTGTTTATTTATTCTCTGTTCGCTAATTTATTTATTATTTATTTGTCAATTATTTATTTATTATTTAGTTATTTATTTATTTATTATTTATTGTTTAATCGTCTATTTATTTATTTGTTATTATCTATTGTTAATTATTCATGAAGAAAAGAAGGACCAATAAATGATTGGCCTTTCGTAGCTAAGTAAGTTCCCCTTCCACCAAATAAAAGCCACTTAATGCAATGTAAACAAAACAAGGAATGCGGCGATCTAAACAAAGCGTGAAATGTAAGGAATGCGGCGATGTACACAAAGCGTATCGGAGAAGGCAGCAAGCTCGAATTTGCGCCTTTTCGGCGGCTCTATGGCGGCCGCGTAGTGGGTATAAATAGCGGGCGCAATGCGTGCAGAACTCACTCCTTCTTAGCAGCTCCAAGAGCAAAGTAAGAGAATAAAATCAAGTAAAATGTAAATAAATTTTCTCTTTCTTTTTCTTCTTTACCTGCTCCTCATCCCCAACAAATGGTACCCCTGGTGGGACCGACGAACGTTGGGGAGCAGGAATAAAAGTGCCTTCTCTTTTTCTTTTGCACAGCGGTTTGACTGAGGGTGCTGGGTTTTTCGGAGAATTAGTTTTTGATTTGATTGATTAGATTGATTTAATTTAATTTAAAATTTAATAAAAATGGCACCGAACAAAACCCAAGAGCAAAAGAAAACACGAGCGTCGAAACGAACCGCCGTGACGGTGGACAACGAAAACGAGAGCTGCAAGAAACCGCGACAACAAAATCAGTCAAAGACAGCATCTCAGCCGAGAGGGAAAAAGCGCTCGCAGATGCCAGCGCGAGTAACGCCATCACCGCAGCCTTCGCCACCATCAACGCCAACAAGGCTGCCCCCTCAACAACAGCTCACGGAAAATACTGAGGAGTCGATAGAACCACTAGGCCTGGCACAACCCAGGGTCAGGGCTATGGAGATCACCGTCCCGGCACTAGCTACAACATCCACCACGGGAGGAACCCTCGCTGACGACCATCAGAGAAGAGAGGAGAATATCAGCTACCCCGGAAACACGAGGAACATCGGCCCGGAAATGTCCGAAGTAAGCACGAATAATACAAATGCGTTATTTGCGGATACATTGCACGAACTTTTGCGCACTATTCGAGATGCAGCAAACAGTGACAATGGTACACGTGCGGGTATTAATTTGCCAATTTTGAAAGAGTTACCGGAATTTCGAGGCGAACCCTTAGAATGGATACATTTCGAAGCAATGTACCGAGAGTCAACGCAAAATTATAATTTTTCTGAACGGGAAAATATTGCTCGATTACGCAAAGCCGTACGAGGAAATGCGCGCGACCGCATAAAGACTTTGCTCGCGACTACGCATGACCCAGAGGAAGTCATGACCACGCTTAAGCTGCAGTTTGGGAGTAAGAATGCGATCGCGAACGGAATTATAAAGTATATAATGTCATTAAAATCTTTGAAAGACGGAAAGACGAATATTGTAATGTTTGCAACGGGACTCAGCAACGCAGTATCGGCATTTAAAGCAATGAATTTGTCACATCACTTGTCGGAAGCTAGTTTATTGCGTAGTGTATTAAACAAATTACCGGACACCTTAACGTTAGCCTTCTCGGATCACGCGGCGAGTCTTGTTAACGCGCAGTCAAATTTAGAAGAATTGGCAAAATTTTTAAAGCAAAAGGCGTTAAACGCGATAAATTCCGGCGTATTTGAGGCTACACTTTCATTAGATTCACGAGAAGACGTTCGTAAACCGAGAGAACGCGAAGAAATTAGGAAACATGCTAAGTTGTCGCAGTCAGCCACAGTTTGTATGGCGACGGAAACATCGCGATCGAGGAATCGCGAAGAAAGCCCGCGCCGCGAAACAGGGTGCGCCTTTTGTCACCGCTCATCGCATCAAATAACGGACTGCAATCAATTTTCAAAAGAAGCGATGCACCGTAGACACGCGATAGTTAAGAAGCTTCTGCTTTGCTTTCGCTGCTTAGAGGGTGGTCACTTGGCACGTTATTGTCCCAATCGAGCAGTCTGTGATGTGTGTAAGAAAGGGCATCATGCCAAACTACATTTATCAATCCGAGAGCGCGAGAACGTAAGTAAAAATTCGCGGCATCAAAACCAAAGCGATCAGTCAAAAGAAAATCCTCCGACTGGCGATAGTAGCACATGACTAGCCCGGAAAGGCTTACTCAAAATAGTACCTTTAAAAATTAAAGGAACGAAGGCCTCCCTTGATACGTTCGCGCTGTTAGACGGGGGCTCCACTATCAGCGTAATCGACAAGTCTTTAGCGAAACAAGTCGGCCTTCACGGGGAAAGTGTGGACATTGCCGTGAAAGGTCTGTGGGGTGGAACAACACAGTCAAAGTGTAATCGCGTCATGTGTGTTATTGAAAGCGAGTGCGGTCCGCAAATTATTGAACACGCTTTAGCTATTCCTAATTTAAATCTTCCGTCCCAGTCTTTACCCGCGGAAATCGTGCAGCAAATTGAATCACATGAGAACATAGATTTAAAGGCTTATCGAAACGCTCAACCCCGGGTTCTGATAGGGCAAGACAACTGGCGTTTGTTAGAAATAGACGAGTCACGACAAATCAAAGGAACCGGCCTTGCGATTTCCCATTCACGTTTAGGATGGGTCATACACGGGTACCTGACGGAAAATAAAGAAAATTTCTGCGGCGCGCAATCGCATACAGTTTGCCTTTCACAGGATACGCCTTTGTCGCTTGAAACCAACAATCTAATGGAACTTGATGCGTTAATAAAAAACTATTTTGCACTTGATAATTTGGGAGTATCCGAATTAACAATAAAGCAGCGCGAAGAAGATAAAGCGTCGCGAATACTACGTGAGACTACTCGAAAAATCGGAAAATCGTGGGAAACGGGTTTATTGTGGAAGCGCGATAAGTTACCAAAAACAGATACTCGAACGGCAGCTTTAAAACGATTATATGCGCTGGAAAGAAGGCTAGATCGCGATCCGGAAACTGCAGCGCTATATTATCGCGAAATGAGCCGATTTATAGAAAACGGGTACGCGATAAAGCTAAATAAAAACCAAATCCCCAATTCGCCATACGCACGTTACATTTCGCACTTCTTCGTCAGAAATCCAAACAAACCAAAAAAAATCCGCCCGGTTTTCGACGCAGCAGAGAAAATAAACGGGATTAGTTTAAATGATTTACTCGACACTGGACCAGATCTTTTGGAGTCGCTTTTGGGATTTCGCGAATATCCTTTCGCAGTGATCGCAGATATTAAAGACATGTATTTGCGCATTAAAGTAACGGAAAAAGATCGCATGGCTCAACATTATCTCTATCGCGGAGCAGATCGTCATCGCGAACCCGACACGCACGTTATGACTTGTTTAATATTTGGCTCAAAGTCGTCCGCATGTAGCGCGTTATACGTAAAACAATGCAACGCGGAAAGCTTCGCGTCCGTTAAGCCTGAGGCCGCGAAAAGCATCGTACGTAATAGTTATATGGATGACTATTTGGCGAGTAGACGGAGCGTCGCGGAACTACGACAGTTAGTTAATGACGTAAATTTCATCAACGGGGAAGCAAATTTTGAAATGCACGGTTGGGCATCAAATAAGGCGGAAGTAATCAAGGACGTAAAAAAAGAACATCATTTAACGTCGGTTGAAAAAACTACCCTGTGCCACAAAGAAGATCGAGTCTTAGGGTTAATTTGGGACCGCGAGAATGATTGCTTACGCTTCAACGTTGTGCTAACAAAGATTCGCGACCGACTGTTAACCGGAGCAACAAAGCCGACAAAACGAGAATTTTACAGCATAATAATGTCGGTTTACGAACCACTCGGCATCTTGTCACCTTTTACGATTAACGCGAAATTGATTATGCAAAACGTGTGGCGTAGCGGGGTCGGGTGGGACGCGACAATTCGAAATGAAGAATTTAAGCACTGGAAAACATGGCTAGAACATTTACGAAAAATCGCCGACTGGAAAATCCCGCGCAGCTTTATACCACTCGGAACAGAATATACACGAACCGAGCTGCATGTGTTTTGTGACGCAAGTCTGCAAGCGCATGCAGCAGTTGCTTATTTGCGCACTCTATCTCGGGAAGGAGTGGTACATATAGCGCTCGTAATGGGGAAAACCAGGGTAGCGCCGGTGAAACCTACAACCGTACCGCGCTTAGAACTACAAGCGGCCGTTCTTGGTGCGCGTTTAGCGGCAACGATTTGCGAAGAATTAGACGTAAAGATCGACGACAAAATATTCTGGTCCGATTCATCAACGGTTCTGCAGTGGATTCGCGTAGGACCGCATTCGAAGTTAACTTACGTTAGAAACCGCTTAGGGGAGATCGGAGAAATGACGAGCGTGACACAATGGCGGTGGGTCCCAACACGCATGAATCCCGCTGATGATGCGACACGCGCAACTAAAAATCCGATGCAATCGCACGGTCGGTGGTGTGTAGGGCCCGATTTCTTACGCGACTGTCCACAGTCATGGCCGAAAGAAAAGGCACTCGCAATTGACAAAATCCGGCAAATAAACGAGTTAGAAGAGAAAAAAGAGTTCATTGGCACATCGACGGCGAACGTTATTACGGCTCCTTTAACCGCCAGATTACTCGGTTGGAACGGATTACTAATAGTTACAGCGCGCATCCAAAAATACGTCAATCGCTGGAAACGCGTTTGTTTGAAAAGAAACGGAAAAGCATTTTCACACCACGCAAAGGTAGAAGAAGGCGTCGCGGACGCGCGGCAAAAAGCGGCTCACTTTTGGTATAGAGAAATTCAAAGCGCGTGTTTCGCGGAAGAGCTCGAAGCAACGCGACGCCAAAATCCAATAAAAAAAAGGCAGCAAATTAAAATATTTACGTCCATTCATCGATAAAGACGGGATTTTAAGGGCAAACGGTCGCGTGAAAAGGATAGGAGAAGGACAAGAAATAGCCTTTGAGCCAATTATTCTTGATGCTCGTCACTTTGCCACGAAATTACTGATAGGCGCGTATCATCGACGCTATTTTCACGCGAATAACGAAACCGTCGTGAACGAATTACGCCAGGAATTTTATATCACCGGGCTCCGAACGCGACTCCGGTCGCTTGCACATAATTGTTTGATTTGTCGCATGCGTCGAGCAAAACCTGAGAATCCACCGATGGCCGATTTGCCACCTTGCCGAATAGCTTACAATCTCCGACCTTTTACACATTGCGGTATAGACTATTTCGGCCCAATAATGATAAAAATAGGTCGTCGGCGCGAGAAACGGTGGGGCGTGCTCTTTACGTGCATGACTACTCGCGCAATCCACCTGGAATTAGCAAACAGCTTAAGTGCTTCCTCAGCTATCATGGCTATACAGAGATTCGCGTGTAGGCGGGGTTTCCCCCGAAAGATGTATAGTGACAACGGGACAAACTTCACTAAAGCAAGTAAAGAGTTGCGCGACGCTATCAACGGAATCAACGTGGACGAACAACAGCGTTTTGCAAAGGAAAAAGGATTTGAGTGGATTTTTAACCCGCCCGATGCTCCCCACATGGGGGGAGCATGGGAGCGCCAAATCCGATCAGTGAAAGTAGCATTGGATCACGCGCTAAAAGAACAAGTACCCTTTGAAGAGGTTTTGCTCACGCTATTGATCGAAATCGAACATATGGTGAACTCCCGGCCACTCACGCACGTTTCTGTGGACCTAAATGATGAAGAGGCGCTCACTCCGAACCACTTCCTAATCGGCGCGTCGTCGGGTCACCTAAGACTAGAAAGGTACGAAGCCGAAGTTTTATGTCCGCGAAAAACGTTTGAAATAGTTCAACAATACGCTCAGGCCTTTTGGAAAAAATGGCTTCGGGAATACTTACCTACACTTTTGCCGCGAAGAAAATGGAACGATGAAAAACCGCCACTAAACATAGGAGATATCGTTCTCATTGTAGATTTCCAGGCCCCTCGGAATTGTTGGAAAAAAGGGAAAGTGGTCGAGGTATACCCTAATAAGTCCGACGGCATAATTAGAGTAGCCAAAGTGCAAACGGGAAAGAGCGAATTGACACGGCCGGTACATAAGCTCGTGAAGATTTTCGGAACAAAAATGAGTCAAACTTACTAAAGTGCGTTTGACGGGGGGAGGTTGTAACGGACGTTATGTAAGCGGGGCATAAATTGTATGTTCAAATTAAAATGAATTTAAAAATAGAAAAATATTTCTCCATGATCATACGCCCCTCTCAAAAACCTGTGTGGTTTTGCTCGTCATGACGAGCATGGTTGCTTCTGAGCGGCCAGGGCCGTGCGCTACTACAGCTCGGAGATTTTCTCCGAGGCTGCCCTGACCAAAAAAACCCCTGGATCGGTCACACAGCTCGGATATCGCACAAGGGCGAACCGAGGCTGCCCAGCAACCCACGAGCAAAACTACACAGGAGGGAGAGAGAGAAACGGACGCACGCCCCCAAACAAAACCACATATATTTCATTTATTGCTGAAGGCATATGATTTATTTGTTATTTATTTATTTATTATTTATTTTTCAGTTATTTATTTATTTATTATTTATTTTTCAGTTATTTATTTATTTATTATTTATTTTTCAGTTATTTATTTATTTATTATTTATTTGTTTATTTATTCTCTGTTCGCTAATTTATTTATTATTTATTTGTCAATTATTTATTTATTATTTAGTTATTTATTTATTTATTATTTATTGTTTAATCGTCTATTTATTTATTTGTTATTATCTATTGTTAATTATTCATGAAGAAAAGAAGGACCAATAAATGATTGGCCTTTCGTAGCTAAGTAAGTTCCCCTTCCACCAAATAAAAGCCACTTAATGCAATGTAAACAAAACAAGGAATGCGGCGATCTAAACAAAGCGTGAAATGTAAGGAATGCGGCGATGTACACAAAGCGTATCGGAGAAGGCAGCAAGCTCGAATTTGCGCCTTTTCGGATGCTCTATGGCGGCCGCGTAGTGGGTATAAATAGCGGGCGCAATGCGTGCAGAACTCACTCCTTCTTAGCAGCTCCAAGAGCAAAGTAAGAGAATAAAATCAAGTAAAATTTAAATAAATTTTCTCTTTCTTTTTCTTCTTTACCTGCTCCTCATCCCCAACACGAAGTATGCAGTCATTAACTTATATTTAATAAATTAAGAATAAAAATTGAATATAAATAACAATTTTTTCAAAGTCTAATTTAAAATACTTTTGTAGTTTGGAATGGTTACAATTAGTTCATCAACGAATAATAGTTAGCTCACTAAATAGTAATTTGACAGAAGACGATTTAAATTCAGCACGATCAGTAGCATGGTTGCCCGACGCCAATCTTATATACTGTGGATAAATTTTTTCAAACTTATTAAACCTTAGTTGTTCGGAGAGGTCCTCAGGATGGTCCATCTAAACTTATCACTTCGATGTCTATTTTTAATTTTATATAAACATCGATTCAGGAACAGCAATAAGACTTTCTGAATGTGTAAGAGAATTAATATCGATTCATTCATCAGAGACATTAAAGGTAATAATATTTTGTCATTATAAATACTTTCATTGAATTTTTTAAAAAAAATTTTTCTATTTTAGTATCTTAATACAGTAAATTTGCGTTTGAGCGATGTCTTGCCTGCCTGTGTTTACACAGCTTCCCTTACCCGACGGCTTCGAGCGCACCGCTCCCGTGTTTCTACGCATTTTTGCTCATCTGTACCGCTCAGCCTGCTCAGCTCCAGTAGCTTTTGCAGTTCTTCTCATCTCACCAGCGCGTCCAGCCTGCCCCAGCAACGCACGAACAACGTCAACTCACCGATATCAACAAGACTCGACACATGAATATACAGGTTAAGCGCCTGAACCAGGTACGCTCACGCCCCCTGGCGACGCGCTCAGTTTGTATCAAGGAAAAAATACAGAGCATCGCTCAGTGTAAAATATTAAATCTAACTGTGTACTCATTTATTCACCCCACCCTGCGTAGCCACTCTATGCCGAGATTTAAGACGCCCGCTCATTTCATGAGGAAGTAAAATTTCTCGAACACAGTAAACCATTGGATTTAATCAGGTAATCTGAAGAATTTTGTGGGCTTATCACTTGCATTCTCTGAGAAGATTTAAGACAACCTCGACCAGTTTTTCATGATGCTGTAGTAGCCGATCATGTAAAAGTCGTCTACAGACTTGTTCACACAGCTTTAATCAGCTAAGTAAATTGGTATTAACATTAGTACTTTTTACGTAACATTCTATTATTAATATTTACTTACTTTAATTAATTGTTTTAAAAGATAACAACAAAAGGATCAAGGGGGGATCCTCACCTAAGGACCGAAAAAGCATGTTTTATGAAGATTTTTTTGGGAGGGAAAAAATTAATGGATTGAAGCAAAATTTTTAGGGTTAATAGTACTAAAATTTATTTTTAAATTTTTTCATAAAAAAATATTTATAATTGTCGTAGCTTTAAAGATTTTTCTGAGGCGCCTCGTGTTTATAATTTATGACTTTTAGGATG
>JACCID010000670.1:0-15280 GCA_018906775.1 Sycophila sp. Sp_5 | reverse complement strand
TGAACATCGCGATTGTAACCATAAAGAGACGGCACGAGCGCGAATTTTGCGGCACGTGGGTGTCGGATGAGCTTCGCAAAGCCCTCGAGTTGGGTTACAAAATAACCAAGATTTACGTGATTTGGCAATACGAAACAACGCAAATCGACGCCACGGGTAGAGGTGGATTATTCACCGACTACATAAATGCGTCTTTAAAAATTAAACAAGAGGCTAGCGGCTGGCCCTTGCGCTGCACGAGCGAGGAAGCCAAGAGCGAATACCTGACCGAATACGAGCGCAACGAGGGTATTGCGCTGGATCGCGAGAAGGTAGAAAAGAACCCTGGTTTGCGCGCTGTGGCTAAACTATGTCTGAATTCGTTTTGGGGAAAGTTTGGACAGCGCAGCAACTTGGTGCAAACAATGGTAGTGAAAACGCGGGAGGTGCTCTTGCAGCTTTTAACGGCTCCTGACAAAGAAGTTATGGGAATACTACCTGTAACCGAGGATGTCTTGTACGCTACTTGGTGTTTCAGGGAGGAAGCGGTGACGCCGGCGTCCAACACCAACGTGGTGATCGCTGCCTACACGATCGCCAAGCGCGACTCAAATTGTACGATTACCTAGAAAAATTAGGTCGACGCGTATTGTACTGCGACACGGACTTTTGTATATTTGTAAAGAGAGACAACGATGCTTCGGAGTACGAACCCCCGTTAGGTAATTTTACTCGGTGATATGACGGACGAGCTGAAATCGTATGGAAATGGTACTTTTATAGAGAGTTGATAACACCCCGCACCAAAGTTTTATGCTTTTCGCGCGATAACTCCCGCTGGAGAGGTAGTCGAATGCTGTAAAGTGCGAGGAATAACGTTAAATTATAATAGCTCCATTAAAATCAATTTCGACAGTATAAAAGATCTCGTCGATAAAACTGTTTTCGTGAGCGACGAACAAGAAGAAGCTGCCGTTGACAGCGCAACGGGTAAAAACGAAATAAATGTTAAAGGGTACCCCCCGTTAAGATAGTCGAAATGCCCCTGTTCCGGGATTGAAAAATGAGGTTTGGAAGTCTATTCTACATCTATAAAGATAAAGTTTGCCGCCAACCGGACCTACCTAGACCCCTCCTACGCCGTTATATAGCTAAAAACGGTTGATATCGTTTTTATTTTTTTTCTCCTCAACGAAAAAAGCTAGCGATACGCGGTTGGTGGCATTTTTTTCTGTATAGAGCCTACTTTTTTGTGATTTTTTTTCAAGGTCATATATATAGTTCTTCTAATATAAAAATCGATTTTTATTTTTTAAATCACTATATCTTTTTTCAGAAGGGGGCTGCAGGGCTGGAATTATTTTTCAAATTTTTGTTTTCTCTTGAAAAATAAAAAAAAATTTTACCCGAACCGTATTTTCATTGGCGCCATGCTCAAAAATTCAAAAAATCCATTTTTTTAGCAGTTTTTTGTTTCTAGCACGTTTTAGGCTGATTCTATGAAAACACTAATATTTCCATCGTATTCTACGCAAAAAAATACATCGAAAACATGTATCATACTTTTGTTTTTATCACTATTATATCCGGAGAAATCAGCGTTTGAACCTGTTAACCTGCATGTTGCTGCAATTATTTATTACTTGTCATACGGAAGATATTTATCGAGAACAATTAAGCCAGCAGAAAATCTCACCACTCTATTTGACTTCAAAGAAATCGTTCCTGTTATAAATGAAGATAGCGACGAGGATTAAGTTGATAATTTTAACATCTGAATATGTACTGGCAGATCAAATAAATATTTATTTTTTAATCCTGTGCCATTTATTCAAATTATTTATAACAGAATATTACTAATTATATTCCTACGCTTAGTTTCTGAACGTGGTTGTCAAATAATTTCCGAATTATTTGGCGGAACTATAATGACAAATCAGATTCAGTAATAAAATCACGCTTAGCGTTGAAACAAAAATTTATTCTGGTATACAAAGATTGATTTTTATTGACGATTACTCATAATCTATTAAATGATAATACTAATGATCAAATTATACATATTTTTATGTATTTTTTCGCTTAGAATATGATGGTGCAATTGGTTTTATTACAAGTGGCTAACCTATAAAGCATTAGAATTGGAAAACCCATTTTTTCAGTGATTTTTCGCGTCTAGCACTTTCTAAATACGTTCTACGATAGAACAGACAGCATCATCGTGTTTTACACAAAAAAATACATCGGAAACATGTATTATACTATTATCGACGGTAACATTATACAAGTAGAAATAGATGATTGAATTCCAACCTTCGATTTTCTAAGCGTTGCATATGGGTAAATACAGACACAGGTTCGAACGCTGATTTCTCCGGATATAATAGTGATAAAAACAAAAGTATGATACATGTTTTCGATGTATTTTTTTGCGTAGAATACGATGGAAATATTAGTGTTTTCATAGAATCAGCCTAAAACGTGCTAGAAACAAAAAACTGCTAAAAAAATGGATTTTTTGAATTTTTGAGCATGGCGCCAATGAAAATACGGTTCGGGTAAAATTTTTTTTTATTTTTCAAGAGAAAACAAAAATTTGAAAAAAAATTCCAGCCCTGCAGCCCCCTTCTGAAAAAAGATATAGTGATTTAAAAAATAAAAATCGATTTTTATATTAGAAGAACTATATATATGACCTTGAAAAAAAAATCACAAAAAAGTAGGCTCTATACAGAAAAAAATGCCACCAACCGCGTATCGCTAGCTTTTTTCGTTGAGGAGAAAAAAAATAAAAACGATATCAACCGTTTTTTAGCTATATAACGGCGTAGGAGGGGTCTAGGTAGGTCCGGTTGGCGGCAAACTTTATCTTTATAGATGTAGAATAGACTTCCAAACCTCATTTTTCAATCCCGGAACAGGGGCATTTCGACTATCTTAACGGGGGGTACCCTTTAACGCTATTCGACGTACCAAACATCACGAGGTTGTAACGCGCAGTGAATTCAAAACGTGTAGCGTTGTTCTTACAAAGAGACGCTACGTTTCTCGCAATCTCTCGCTACCTTATGGTTACAAAGCATGAATAAAATTTTTTGAAAAACAATGCATGTCTACCACATTTATTACCCATTTATGTAGTTCGGTCAGCCCCGCGAGGATGAGCTTGTTACCCCCGCGGGGATTGTCTAGCTTTTGCGGGGAATCAGCTAGCTTCTAGCGGGGGATCAGCTTGCCCCCGCGCCGCCGCCGCCGCCGCCGCCGGGGGATGGCTAACCCCCGCGAGATGTATCGTTCGTCAGTATTCGTCATGGACACGCGATGGAAACATCCTTTTACCTGCATTGTGTCGGGTCCGACAATGTGTGGAAAAACCGTGTTTGTCAAGCGTTTCTTAAACAACCTAACGCGAATGTGTGACGCTCGTTTTGATCGGGTTCTGTTCTATTACGCCGAGTGGCAGGAAACGTATCGCCGTGAGTTTCGCGTGGACGACGGAACGCGCTCTATTGTGGAATTTAAAGAGGGCTTACCACAGGCGATCGACTACTCGCGAGACAACGAGAAAAAAAAGTTGATCGTTCTCGACGACCTCATGCACGAATCTTCCAACTCTACCGTTCTCGATTTGTTCACCAAAGGCTGCCATCACAAAAACATCAGCGTTATCTTTATCACGCAAAATATTTTTCACAAAGGAGCCCATCAACGCGACCTCTCGCTCAACGCGAATTACATCGTGCTGTTTAAAAATCCGCGAGACCGAGCTCAGATTCAATTCCTAGCGCGACAGGTATACCCCGAGGATCCAAAATTTTTACAAGAGGCGTACCTCGACGCTTCTCGCTCAGCGCACGGTTATCTCTTGCTAGATTTGAAGCAGGATACTCCCGATGAGTTCCGATTCAGAGCGCACATATTTCCCGAGGATTCACGGCAATACGTTTACGTGCCTAAACGCCGTTGACGCGATAAATAATAGACCACTCTCGGAGTCAGCTCCAGTCGAGAAACGACGATGGCTCCGGCAACATCGTTGCGCGGTTTAACCAGCAGAAGGCTCAGGACCATCGTTACACCCGGAAAGAGTTTCACGAAGAAGCACGTAGCTCTTTTGAACGCCCTCTGTCACGCGGATAATCGTCAGCGTGACGCGCTCGTACGAACGGCTGATCAAGCGCTCGTCAAGTGCATCTGTGAGTGCGCGCTCAACGTGTTGCACGGAGTGGTACCTCTACGAGATTCCGAAAAGAGCAAGCTCAAAAGACACAAGGTTATCTTGAGAAAATTGGTCGAGAACACGAGGGACTTGGCGGGGTGGAAGAGAAAAAAACGAGCGATCGTACAGCACGGTGGTTCCTTTTTACCTCTGCTCTTAGCACCTCTCGTAAGCACGGTATTTTCAAAAATTTTCGGTAAATAACGATGGAACGAGCTCGTAAAATGGTCATTGTTCCCGAGGCCCACACGCTCGATTGTGCGCCCTCTCAGCAGCAGCAAGAGGGTCAAGGTGTTGCACCGGACGGTGCGACAGTACAGACGAATGGGGATAATTTGTCGCGCCTCGATGCGGAAATGTACGACATAATTCGCTCTAAAAAATTTTTCGACGAACGGGAAAAGTGCAAGTACTATCTGCAGACTTTGAGACGATACCTGTGTTTCAAAGACAACGAGCGTCACTCGGAGCACGGAAACACCGAACGCGATATCGACGAGGTCGAGGCCATGCTGACTTTTCTGTCCGATGTGGATATAATCGAGAGCGTACCCAAGGCTCAGGCAAAAAAGGCGAAACTCTTGCTAAAACACTGGCGATCCTACGAACCCAACGCGCTCAAGTGGGACAGTACAGGTCAGATAATAATCAATGGAAAACTCGTTGCCGGCTCCAACATCGTGGAGCTCCTCAACGACAGCTTGCGCAAAAAGACATTGCCCGAGGAGCTACCCACGGGCCGTTTTCAGTTTGCCAAGTTTGTCGGAACTTCCGAAACACCGAGCAATCTAATCGAAAACAAGGAAATATTAAAGATTGCCGGGAGACTGAACGCACCCTTGAATTCTGCCAAACGAAGAATACGCGCGCCTATGACAAGCAGCGAACCGAAGCGCGCGACAGTACCGAATACGCCGCCGACGCGACGTGTCACGAGAGAACAGTCGAAACTCCGCTGGCTCAAATTCGACAGTTCCGTTGGTCGATAGCGAGTGAAAAAGCATGCCTTACGAGAAACAGTATTACGACCCAGCACACGAAGCCGGCTACGCGGGTGCACGGCGTCTCGTCAGCGTAAATACTCGGGGAAAGTCATTGACGAACGCTAAGGAAGAAAGAAAAAGAGTGTACGAGTGGCTGACGAATCAGGACGCCTACACTCTTCATCGCCCTGTGCGTAGGAAATTTTCCCGCTTGCGTTACAACGTGAGCAACGTGGACGACGTATGGGAGGCGGACCTTTGCCGGATGACCACGCTTAAGGCTGAAAATGACGGATACTGCTATCTTCTCGTAGTTATCGACGTGTTGAGCAAATTTGCATGGATCGAACTGCTGCGCGACAAGATCGCTAGTACGGTTGCAAAGGCCTTTGAAAATATTCTACACCGTGCTGGAGGACGCGTGCCCGTCTATCTACAAACGGACAGAGGAAAAGAATTTGTAGGTAACGCTCTGCAACGCTTTCTCGAGGCGCGGGGTATTCGTTACAGAGTGGCTCGCAATCCCGACGTGAAAGCAGCGGTAGTCCAGCGTCTCAATCGCACTCTCAAAGCGCGTATGTGGCGGTACTTTACGCACAAAAATACGCACAGGTACATCGACATTATTCAAGACATTGTCAAAGGATACAACAATTCCGTTCACTCGGGTACACGGATGAGACCCGTTGAGGTTAATTTACGCAACGCGGCGAGAGCGCGAGAAAATCTAGAAAAGCGCGCACAGAGGGGGAGAATCATTAGTTATCCTAAATATCACTGCAACGATCTGGTTCGCATCAGTCGGTCCAAGGGGACCTTCGCGAAAGGTTACGAGAAAAACTACAGCGAGGAACTGTTCAGAGTGTATCGCGTCTCCAATCGTCAGGGACTCTACACGTACGAGCTGCAGGACTTGAACGGTGAACGCATCGACGGTTTCTTTTACACCGAGGAACTAGCGCTCGTTGGTAAGAACAGGCTGAATAGCGACCAAACCTTCAAAATCGAACGCGTGCTCGAGAGCAGAGGACGAGGAGCAAAGAAGCAGCTGTTAGTAAAGTGGGTCGGGTATCCAAAAAAATTCAATTCCTGGATCAAAGCGTCTGATTTACACGGCGATTGAGTCGATAAAAAATGGAGACTATAGACAGCGACTTTTACCTCGTTCTACCGAGTAACAGTAGCATGACTTACTTTCCGGATAACACTACCGGCTGTTTTACCACGCAACTTCCCCGCGAGATAAGGCTGATTGGAGAGTGGTTGGTAGGATTGGCCGAGATTCACGTTCCCTGCACAATCGAACAGCTTCAGAAACAGGACGCCAAGGTCACTTTCAGCGTGGAGAAGGGATTAAAGGGCATCACTTATAGCTTTCCGCACGGTGTATACGAAAAAATTGATCAAATCGCCAACGCCATCAATAAGACGGCCGACATTAGCTATCATCTGCAATTAGAACCGGCCAAATCTTGCAAAGGGCACTACGAGATCAAACGGCTGTGCTCGTGCGAGAGACCACACAGCTTGACGTTCAACGATAAAATTGTTCGAATTTTTGGATTCGATGACTCGGACGGTAAAACTAGCGAGTTGCTCGTGGGTGTAGGTAACCGACCCGCATGCCTGGCTCGCGCTATACCAGATCAGCTTTTTGTTTACACCGACGTATGCGAGATCGTAAAGAATTTTGCACCAATACACTACGTTCCGCTGCTTCATCACAGTTTCAGAAACATCGTCATCGATATAAGAGATCAACACGGACGCGCGATTCCATTCGCGTACGGGACGCTGACGGCTGTGCTTCATTTTAAGCGCAAGCAATGAGTCACTACATTCAGTATATCTCCGACCAGGCTGGTGGAGGGGGAGGAGTCAAGAACGTCTTCGCGGGTTCGACTTTTCAGCGAGGTTCGGGAATCTGAAGTTTTCTCGGCGGTCTGCTGAGAAAAATCGTTCCCTACTTGGCCAGCGGAGCAAAAGCCGTCGGAAAGGAGGTCGCTCGCAGCGGTGTAAACGTACTCGACGACGTTGTCAATAATCGAGTAAATTTCAAAGAGGCTGTAAGCACGCGCGCGAAAGAATCGGGGTGTAACCTCAAGAGAAAAGCCGTTGAAAAACTTTCCACGATGATGAAGGGCGATGGATATAAGTTGCGCCCTCGCAAACGTGCGCTTCAGTCGAAGAAGAAGCGCGCACGAGTGCGTACAAGCGGTAAAAGAAAGAAGAAGACGGCAAAAAGGAAGACCACGAGAGGATCGCAACGCCGCGGAGCAACCGGTAGAAGCGTGACCGACATTTTTGGACCCAAATAGCTGATAAAATGGCCTTCTTACACTCCTGCAGCGGAGAGGGAATGAAGAGCGAGCTAGACTTGTTCAGCCTACCTCCCACGCAAACATCCATCGAAAATAGCTCTTTTTTGTACTACAATCCTGTCTCGGCTCTGAGCGATGAAAACGATTCACCGTTGGAATTTCTCGTTCCTAGCTCAACCGAGCACTACATCGATTTGGCGCACACCATGCTTCATCTCAGCGTGCAGATTCAACCCGTGGACGAACTCGCAACGGAGAATGCAAAAGTGGGACCGGTGAACAATTTTCTACACTCTCTGTTTGAGCAGATCGATGTTTTCTTCAATCAGAAGCTGGTATCGCCACCGAACAATGCCTATCCATGCAGAGCCTACATAGAGACTCTGATGAATTACTCGGGGCCGGCTCTTTACTCTCACCTGACTGCCGGACTCTGGTACACCGATACCGCGGGTAACATGGATGCTTCCCCTGCCCGAGAACTCAATGCAGCAGGCGTAAACGCGGGCCTCGCGCAGCGACAACGCTTTACCGGCAACGGGCAAACGGTCGACCTTATCGGCCATTTGCATTGCGACGTCTTCAATCAAGGCAAATTTCTTCTCAACGGAGTCGAGATGAGAGTCAGACTAGTACGTAGTAAAGATGCGTTTTGCCTGATGGACTTTTCGGACGAAGGAAAATTTAACGTACGCATAAAGGAATTCTAAACCCCCCCCCCTCCATTTTCTCCCTCTAATCGCACAACCGTAATAGACATAGAAGGAGATAACCTCCCCTGTCAAAAATCTCTGCAGAGGAGAATAAATACCTCCCTTGCGCAGGTGTCAAAGGGGAGATAAAAGATCTAAACCCCCTCAACCCTTTTTTCTATTCTAATCACACGTATAGCGCGCAATAGGGAAATAAGAATCACCTCTAAAAAAATCTCTGCAGGGGGGAAATAAGGACCCCTCCTGTTTACAATATAATCCCTCGAAGGTGTTAAAGGGGGAGATTAAAATTCTAAACCCTCCTCAACACCTTTCAAGAGGGAAGAGGGGAGATAAGAGTCACCCCTAAAAAATCTCTGCAGGAGGGGAGATCCACCCCTCCTGTTTGCAGAAGGGGAGATCCACCCCTTCTGTTTACAGAAGGGGGAGATCGTTATCTCCCCCACCTGTAATAGGGGGATTACGCCATGTCTCGCCATAACCACATATATCTACTACTGAGGACTTGTAAAACATTATGCTACTTCACATAATCTTAAAAAATCACATGAAGTATGTATACAAAATGCTAACGATTTCCTGTACTGTGACGTTTGTAGTTTTTTTTACTTCTACAAACGTCTTGATTTTTTTATTTTATTTTTACCTATCTCGTGAAATTGTGAATCTCACGCGATTGAGGCGTTGGGTATCTTACAAGAAGGTAGTTTATGCCTTCGTTGAATACTTCGCATCGAGCGGCAAATGCGAAGTTTCGAATTTCGTGGATTCTTGCTACATTAAACCATAAAAATGGACCCTAGAACTGGCTTGGCGTTTCTGTTATTATAATAAGGATAATTCAAATTTGGAGGATACTATGGGTTCGCTTATATTGATAGCGATCCCTTTTCGTAGGTTAGGAGAAATGACTATAACTAAATATATTCCAAAATTTTCGTTAAAACAGAATTAGTTTTATTATGTTCAGGAAAATTGCAGCATTTGAAGCAGAAATTCCTGTACAAATAAACTCTAATTCCCTTTTCTCCAAAATTATAAGGCAGAAAAACTGCTGAATTTTGAGAGAAAATTCGTAAATTTTGAGTTAATTATTTAGTGGGATAGGGGGAGGCGAAAGCAGCAAAACTCAGCTTTTCGCGGGTTGAAACACTCAAACGTGCAGAAATTCTGCTCATAAGAGTGCTACGGCTTAAGGATTTAGTTGTTAAAATAAATGAATATAATAATTGAAAACTATTATATTCATTTAAGTGGAGTGAGAGAGTTTATGAATATATTTTATATACAGGGTGTTCGAAATGTTCCGGACCCCCCACTTATAACATAAAGTAAGCATTTTGGAAAAAAATGTTAAATACAAAAGTTGTTAAGTTTTGAAGGTTGAACTAAATGATGACCTTGGATTTGTTATTGGTTATCATTTTCAAGGTCATTTAAAGGTCATCTTCAGTTTTTTAAATAGGGACCCCTATTTTTTATTTCAGATTCTGAAAGAGCACAAAATTTTACATCTGGATATGTATCCACGTTATGGCTCAAAATGACCTACAGAGGTCATTTAGTGGTTAAATGATTATTTAGTAGCAGAAAGCCAAGAAATCCCGATTATTAAGAACTTTGGGTGTATTTGACGAAAAGAAAAAAAAATTTCGTACTTTAATACTAAAGTACATAATTTGATTTTCTAGGACGACCTTTATGGTCACTTTAAAATTGGCCTTCATTTTAAGGTCATTTGAAAGTTATCTTCAGCTTATTAAAAAGGGACTCATTTTGTATTCCGGATTCTGGAGGAGCATTAAATTTTAGGTCTGGAGATATGTACAATATCCACGTCATGGCTCGAAATGATCTACATAGGACACTTGGGGGTTATTAATTTCAAAAGCAAAATAATCTAACCGTTTTACATGAACAGTTTTTATTGCAATAATTTTTTGCAAGGGTTACGAGTTTCTACGCATGATTCATAGCATTTTCAGGATCGTTACTTGTACCTTAGAAGATTTTGCTCACTATTCTTTTTAGGAATCAGTTCATTTATAATTGTTAATTAACAATTGTTTACTCCTATTTACTTTTCTGTTTTCAAGAGTTAAGTGAAGTTCTCTTACTTCGAAATTCAGATAATTGTATTAATTTTCAATAATTGTATTTTTAATCGTAGTGAAAAATGGCACATCTTACTGAACGAGAAAGAATATCTTTGTTGATGATGCGAGGGTGGGGTGATCAAGAGAGAGGTTACAAACAGGTACAAGCGTTTATTCAATGAAACATTCAGAGTTGAAGAAAACAACCCTATTTCAAAAAGTACCGTAATTCGTACAATTAGACGTTTTGAAGAGACAGGTGGTATTAAAGATCGTCCTAAATCAGGTAGATCCAAATCATCGTCTAATGATGAAAAGTGCTTAGACGTATTACAATCATTTATTGAGGACCCCCATTGCAGCATCAGACGTTATGCACAACAGCATGAAATGGGAGCTGCATCTGTGCACAAAATTTTGAAACTCAACAAATGGCATCCTTTCAAATTAAAGTTGGTACAGGAATTATCTGAAGATGATTTTGATAGAAGGGTAGAGTTTTGTGATGTAATAATGCAAATGATATCTGATGATCCTTTGCTCCTCAATAACATTGTTTTCTCTGTTGAAGCCACGTTTGAGTTAAGCGGAACAGTGAACAGACATAATTATCGATACTGGAGTAACATCAATCCACATTGGATGAGAGCGGACCACACGCAACATCCTGAAAAGTAAATGTTTGGGCTGGCATATTTAATGGAAGAGTACTTGGCCCTTTCTTTATTGAAGGTAATTTAAATGCTGCAATGTATGAAAAACATGCTTCGAGACCAAATTATACCTGCTATACGGAATTTAACGGGTGAAATCTGGACGAAATTTACTTCCAACAGGATGGTGCTCCTGCACACTACGGTATTCACCGTTTTTTTTATTTATCATTCCCCCCCCCCCCCCCCCGAGGTATGTAGTTGTTGGGCCTAAGCTTATTTGATAGACATTATTTACATTCCCCCGACTGGCCCGCTTTTTTACCCAGTGTCACACGCTACAATCCTAATGCAGAATTTAGCAGCTGTCAAAGGAGGGAGGCTTAATTTGGAAAACTAAAGTTAACCTTCAAATGACCTTGAAAATCAAGGGCAATGTCAATTTACGCCACCATAAAGTTTGTCTTGCAAAATCAAATTACTTTAGTATTGGTCAGATACGCTCAAAGTTCTTAATAAACGGGATTTCTTGGCTTTCTGCTACTAAATAATCATTTAACCACTAAATGACCTCTGTAGGTCATTTTGAGCCATAACGTGGGTACATATCCAGATGTAAAATTTTGTGCTCTTTCAGAATCTGAAATAAAAAATAGGGGTCCCTATTTAAAAAACTGAAGATGACCTTTAAATGACCTTGAAAATGATAACCAATAACAAATCCAAGGTCATCATTTAGTTCAACCTTCAAAACTTAACAACTTTTGTATTTAACATTTTTTTCCAAAATGCTTACTTTATGTTATAAGTGGGGGGTCCGGAACATTTCGAACACCCTGTAGATCAAGTCTAATACCTATCAAGCTCTTATCACTAAACTTACAAAAACTATTTGAGAGCTTACTTTCATTGGCAATTACAAAACATTAAACTAGTGAAAGTATTGAAATCGATGACAATATAGAGTCAAGTCTAATACCTATCAAGCTCTTATCACTAAATTTACAAAAACTATTTGGGAGCTTACTTTCATTGGCCATTACAACATATTAAACTAGTGAAAGTATTGAAATCAATCGATAATACAGTTAAGTCTAATATCTGTCAAGCTCTTATTACAAAACCTACAAACACTTTTTGAGATCTTACTTTCATTGGCCATTACAACATATTAAACTAGTGAAAGTATTGAAATCAATCGATAATATAATGTCAAGTCTAATACCTATCAAGCTCTTATCACTAAACTTACAAAAACTATTTGGGAGCTTACTTTCATTGGCAATTACAAAACATTAATCTAGTGAAAGTATTGAAATCAATGGACAATATAGAGTCAAGTCTAATACCTATTAAGCTCTTATCACTTGTGACGTTGCATTTGCAACTCTTAACACCTGAGTGATTCGGCTCTCTCTCTCGGAGGGTCTCAGGACTGAGAAGGCGTCGACGTTAAATAATTATTTAACGTCGAGCTTCTCTGCACTCTGTAGCCCGACCAAAGTGACAGGTGTGGAGCGGACGACGCGCCACCGCACCTACCAGCCATGCGTGCGAGAGAGAGAGAGCACGTGCGAGGATGCCCGCCCGAGCGTACTCGGGCCGCCATATTGACGGAGCGGAGCAGCTGACGAGGCGTATCGCGACGACTGGCGACGAGGCGACGGAGACGGCTTGGCGACGCGGCGAGGCCACGAGGACCAGCTGACCGGCGCCGCCATATTGACGGCCACCAGCGACGCGCACGCCGCCCTGGCTACTTCCCCACACGTACACACACACGCACACGGACACACACACAACCCGCGAACAACGACGCGCCGCGACTCCCCCCGGGTGCGCCGCGCACCTGGTGAAGCATAAACTCGGACCGCGCGCAGCACGTGGTCGAGCGCGGACCATGCGTACGAGTGCGAGAGAGAAAGCGCGCGTACACGAGTTGGCGCGCGAGTCGAGGCGGCGCGCACGTGTTATTGAGAGAGAGAGAGAGGACGAGTCGGCGAGTTGGCGCGCGAGTCGAGGTGGCGCGCGCGTGTCGGCGCGAGAGAGAGACGGTGGTGTGCGAGAGAGAGAGGGAAACGCGACGAAGAGCGGAGAGAGCGAGAGCGGGCCGACTGCGCGCGTGACGTCACTGGCGCTGCTCGACGAGCTCGGCGAGTCGAGCAGGCGGCCAACGTTCGCACGAAAATTATGTCGCGCCGCGCTTGATTTTAACTCGCGCTCGCGCTCGTGTTCGGCAAAATCGAGTGGCTGCGTTGACGCCGCACAGCCAATCAAAACTCGTATCGTCGGTGCGGGCGGAAACGAGTCGACGAGGCGACCCTTCAGAAGAGAGAGAGTATAGGGAGAATGCGAGAGCGAGTGAGAGGGAGTAAGGGCTGGCGTCACGGAAGTGTTCGACGCCGCGACGCTACGCCATTCAGCCGAAGCTCATATCGAAGCCGGACGCACTATATAGTTTTTTGAGAGTAGCTAGGAGCGATGAGTAGTAGTAGTAGGAAAAGTCGATAGTTAGGACGGAGGAGCTTTTATCAGACGGTGAGCCCCCGCGCACACCCTCATACGGGTTTCTCTTCCCCCTTTAATGATTGTATTTCCCCTCCGA
Organism: Sycophila sp. Sp_5; assembly: GCA_018906775.1. Taxonomy (NCBI): domain Eukaryota; kingdom Metazoa; phylum Arthropoda; class Insecta; order Hymenoptera; family Eurytomidae; genus Sycophila; species Sycophila sp. Sp_5. Next base: position 1,711 of record JACCID010000670.1, on the reverse strand, counting down.
AATTCCCGCGAAGTAAATCCGCGCCGCGCACACATACAAAGAACCACAAGTGTATTCCCCAAGCCAGGAGGCAATATATTCATTAGAGAAAAAGATCACCGGAGTTGTGTTTAATTTCTAAGTGTGGGTTGTTTTGTGAGGTGGTGGTTTAAAGCTGATTCTCAGCAATTCGCGAGTGCACCGGCTACCTCGAGCGAGTAGCTGAATCCGCGTCGTCAACGGAGCGTGCAGCAAACGCCACGTGCATGCGTGCGTGAACGTGGTAGTCTCGGGAAGACCCCCCAACCCTGGGAAGAAGAATTCTCAACCGGAGCGAGGAGTTCGTGATCCGGCGGCGTCTACAAGGCGCCTGGCGCTCAACAAAATTGGAGTAGTAGGTAACGCGCAGAAGTCCCCTTTAGGTTATAGGTGGTGGAGCAGAGGGAGTGGAGACGCAGCGAAGCAGAAAACCCCTTTGTGGAAGTTAGTAGTCGAGCCGTGAGTAGAAGTGTAGAAGTCGTGTGTGTAGGGAGAAAGCAAGTCCACCAACAACAAGGGAAAAGGGCGAAGCGGAACGGGGGAACGCACCCCAAAGTAACCCGTTTTCCCCCTTGTGACTGGGAGGGAGGTGTAAACCCCGGCCTCCATCGTTTTCCCTATCACAAAGTGGCGCCCAACCATAGCTCCCAGACCACGCTGCCGAGACGACGCGCAGCCTTCTTGGAAGCTGAAAATTTTTTGCCACGTGTTTGATTTATCCCGTGTTCGTTTTTTTTTAGGTTATGAAGTGAGAATTTGTATGTTGTGCTGTTTTATTTTTTCCCTTTCAGAAAATTTGGAAGTGTCGACCAGGAAAATTGCAGAAAATCTCCCGCGTACATGTTTGGAAATTCTTTTGTGTGTTGTAGAAAACTTTCTTCGTTTCAGTGAAAATTTTGAAAATTCAGTTTTCGACAGATTTCAACAGAAAAAATCTAACAACGCTGGAAAAATAGAATTTTCGAATTTCTAATTGTGGGAAAAATTTTCATAGCCATTTTCCGGAGCAAAAATTCAAAATTGAGATTGATGGAGAATTAGATTCAGGACAACCCAGAGGACGAGGGAAAAATGGAATTTCGAGTTTCCTTCTGTGGAAAAATTTTCTAGAGACAATTTCCCGAAAAATTTTTTGACAATAGAAATTGGATTTTCAACGGAAATTGACAGAAGTCGACCCGCAGAATCAAGGAAAAATAGTTATATCGAAATTCCCTCTGCTGGAAAATTTTTTATTGAGAAAAGAAGATCCCCAAATTTGTTCCTCCCCGTGTATAACCCCGTGTATCGACCCTGAACGCCCATTTGAGTAAGCGAGTGTGGCATTTCTAAAGATTTATATTATTTTATTTATTAAAATTTTATTTATTTTATATTTATTGTGAGATTGCTCAGACGGCCCGATTTTAAATTTGGAATCGGCCTGCCTTAGCGAACTTACACATATAAATCCCAGCGCATACAGGTCGGCGGTTGCCAGTAAGAAAAATACAATTTATTTATTTTTTCTCCCGTTTTGTCAGTTTTTCAGGAAGATTTTGGAGTAGATTTAAGAAGATTGAAAGCAGTTATTTTGTCTTTTCTCCTTTATTTTAGGAAGATCAAGTACGGTAATCGCCAGATTTCTGAATTTATTTATTCTGAATTATATTTATCCGTCAAAATTGACGAAGGGCAACCGACACCGCTGAGA
>JACCID010000671.1:0-16161 GCA_018906775.1 Sycophila sp. Sp_5 | reverse complement strand
TTGTCTACAGGGAAGCCAACCACGATCTTGGTCATTGAGAAAAGAATCGGGCGCTGCTCCTGTAGACGATGTCCAGGCGTCCAGGAACACCCTCAGGACGACGGGACGTCGTCTACAGGGAAGCCAACCACGATCTTGGTCATTGAGAAAAAAATCGGGAGCTGTTTCTTTAGAAGATGTCCAGGTGTCCAGGAACACAGTCAGGACAATGGGACGTTATCTACAAGGCAGTCCACCACGATCATCGTCATTGGGTACACAGGGAAGCCCACCACGATCTTGGTCATTGAGAAAAGAATCGGGCGCTGCTCCTGTAGACTATGTCCAGGCGTCCAGGAACACCCTCAGGACGACGGGACGTCGTCTACAGGGAAGCCAACCACGATCTTGGTCATTGAGAAAAAAATCGGGCGCTGCTCCTGTAGACGATGTCCAGGTGTCCAGGAACACCCTCAGGACGACGGGACGTCGTCTACAGGGAAGCCCACCCCTCACTAGGTCATTGAGAAAAAAATCGGGCGCTGCTCCTGTAGACGATGTCCAAGTGTCCAGGAACACCGTCAGGACGACGGCACTATGTCTTTAGGGAAGCCCACCACGATCTTGGTCATTGAGAAAAAGATCGGGCGCTGCTTCTGTAGACGATGTCCAGGTGTCCAGGAACACCCTCAGGACTGACGGGACGTCATCTACAGGGAATCCAACCACGATCTTGGTCATTGAGAAACAATCTGGGCGCTGCTTCCTGTAGACGATGTCCAAGGGTGTCCCAGGAACACCTCATGATGACGGGGACGTCGTCTAAGGGAAGCCCACCCGCAGCACTAGGGTATTGAGAAAAAAACTCGGGCGCTGCTCCTGTAGACGATGTCCAAGTGTCCAGGAACACCGTCAGGACGACGGCACTATGTCTTTAGGGAAGCCCACCACGTTCTTGGTCATTGAGAAAAAGATAGGGCGCTGCTTCTGTAGACGATGTCCAGGTGTCCAGGAACACCCTCAGGACGACGGGACGTCATCTACAGGGAATCCAACACGATTCTTGGTCATTGAGAAACAATCGGGCGCTGCTCCTGTAGACGATGTCCAAGTGTCCAGGAACACCCCTCAGGATGACGGGACGTCGTCTAAGGAAGCCCACCCCGCACTAGGTTATTGAGAAAAAAACCGGGCGCTGCTTCTGTAGACGATGTCCAGGTGTCCAGGAACCCGGCAGGACGACGGAACGTCGTCTACAGGGAAGCCCACCCCTCACTAGGTCATTGAGAAAAAATAGGGTGCTGCTTCTGTAGACGAAATCCAGGTGTCCAAGGACACCCTCAGGACAACGGGACGTCGTCTACAGGGAAGCCAAACACGATCTTGGTCATTGAGAAAAAAATCGGGCGCTGTTCCTGTAGACGATGTCCAGGTGCCCAGGAACACCGTCAGGACGACGGGACGTCGTCTACAGGGCAGTCTACCCCGCACTAGGTCATTGAGAAAAAATTAGGGGTCAATAAAACTTTTTAGATCTTCCAATTTTTGCGCGGGGTGCGCAAAAGCATGTGATGGGGAGTGGAGATAGATAGATATTCATTTATTCGCCTGTGTTGGCAAAATTTACATGTACAAAAATATATTTCCTTTGTTAGGATTTCTTTACAGTTATCTTTACAAAGGCAGCCGGTAAAATTAACAATTTACAATTAAATAAATAAATAATAAATAAATATATAAATACTGAAATTATCACAGATATTAAAAATATCACAGTCATATTACTTGAATAGATCTAAGTTCACTGGACTCGTGCCCAGTAGTGTAGATAGAAATTTGATGTTGAAGGTTAGGGATCTATCGCCAACAGGTATTAGCGCAGCACCCTCTTAAAAGCGGTATATGATGGCCGGTGGCGGATAGAAGCAGGAAGGGAGTTCCATAAACGAGCTCCCTGTAATTGGAATGCCCTGGCTCCAGTTTCGGTGCTCGCTCTGGGGATGTTCAGTTTCTGTGGTTCACCCCTAGCAGTAGCTCTCGGAGAGAACACAGAAAAGAAATTGAGTAGATAACTAAGCTCCCTCATTCTGATAATTTTGTATTATAGCAGTGCTGTGAAGAACAGCCTGGGGGAGTTCGTTCAGAGCCATCCCAATCGCCTTCTGAAGGAGGAAATGTGATCATCCCTTCTAACTCCGTAAACATATCTCACACATGCATTGCTTAGTCTTTGCTGTAGGATACGCTGTTCGTCCGTTGCGTCTAAGCACACGATCGTGCAGTAGTCCAGATGTGGTTGGACTAGAGACTCGACTATCCTCCTGCATAGTGCCTCATTGGTGCAGCCCCGTATAAACCATAGACTATAAAGGGCTTTATTGACTTTCCTTGTGATAGAGTCAATCTGCGGCTTCCGCGATAATTTGTTATCTAATACAACACCAAGGCTAGCGACTTCTGTGCTGAACTCCTTTCCCCAGTCCAATACCTGGTAGTGATCTGTTGTTAATGTCATTCACATTCCTGTTCGAGCCAAAGTAAATTGCTTTGGTTTTGCCGGTATTGAGCTGGAGTGCAAAGCACGCAGCCCACTCCGCCACTTTTTGTGCCGCCAGAGACAGTCGAGTCAGACCGTCCGATAGATCCTCTTTTGTAGTATGAAGATATATCTAGAGGTCATCTGCGTAGAAAATGTGTTTAATGGCAAGTCCGTCAAGTCGGTTTTGTAGGTCATTGATGTAAAGACAAAAGAGTAGGGGACCCAAGACGGACCCTTGTCAATGGCCATACGCACATCGTGCGTCAGTTTGAGTGCTGTCTGCGTACTGTATGGTGTTTACGAAAACCAGTCTGGAAGGGATCTTGTAAGTTTTATTTTTTGCCTGACCTCCCTGCTCAGTCTTAGGTACTCATCAAGAAGCGAAGCCTCAGATGTGCGCGTATATCTCCTGGGAATTGCGTTTCGCATATTGACAAGCTGCCTAAGCTGAGGACCAGAACAAGGAGCACATTTATTTTTTGGGCAAACCTGTTTAATTGGTGCCAACAGATTAATAACTAAATTGAGATTTGTGTTCATAGCAAACAAAGCACCTTCCAGGTTGGTTTCTAGGGAATTCATGGCATTCCAATCATATTCAAAAAGCACTTAATTCAGACAATCAGCTTTGATGCTGTTGTAATCCCTATAAGAGAAAGATTCTCTTACAGGGTCAGGATTGTGAATATCAATGGTCTACAAAGAAGTTAGCACTAATAAGTCATCTTTTATTACCTGGGGTTGCAGTGACAGATCTTTGGCGGTTTCTCAATACACAAGGATTACGATGCGGCGCGGAAAGCATCAGGAAATAATCATGCAAATGAGGACAATAAATCGATCAACGGAAAAGTGCAAACGGTAGTAAAACTCGAGCTACAAAGAGCATTTTTATAAGAGTGGCTTACTAATTATCTAGTTAACGAAAATTCTTTTGATAGATGTGTCACGTATGCGAAATGACTCGGGTCCGCGGCTCTAATTCTTTTGGAGTCTCGTGCTCTCTTGCCCCTAAGCCTCCCTGCGCCAATTCACTTACGAACAAATCACGGGTATCCGCGAGCCGAGCTAACTCGAGGGAGCGGGCCGTGAGGTAATCGGGGCAACTTCGAATGATTGAAAGATTTGGTAACAATTAAAGCTAGTTTATTTAGGTCTTAATATTTACAATGAGCGACTCTCGGTCGCGGCTCTTTAGCCTGAATCGCGCCTGCTCTAACGGCGCGCTCGCCGAACCTATCGCGGACGAGAGAGAGAATACTAAACGATACTTAGCGCAACGCTCGCGTCTTCTCCGTCGCTGCGATGTCCGGCTCTCGATGTCTTCGGGCGGATAACGGGTGCCAGTCCCCGGCTCTGTGTTGGCCGCTGTGTCCAGGTGGACGTTGCTCGTCTGCTGGGCAGCGGGGCGAAGTCGTCGCTCCGATGTGGTTTCTGAGTACGAAGTCGCGCCGGCCACGTGGTGATGTCGTCGCGGCTTCGTCTCGTCCCTTGGGTCAGTCTTTACACGTCAAGGGTCGTCGGGCGGAGAGAACGATTCTCTCCCGCGCGCTGGTTTTCTGACTCGCGGTTCTTCCCCCACTTACGCGTTCGCGGGGGGCTTCGGGTTTCGGCTGTGTTGCCGTCGCGTCGCGCCTCTCTCGCCTAGCGTAATTAACGCGGCTATTGGCCGTGCGCTGCGTCTCCGGCGCTCATATACTAACTAATATGCAGAGATGTGTAACGTTACGATTACCACGTTACAAACCCCCTGCACCGAAAGTTTTTACAGGGTAAAAACCCGCGCACGGCAGGTAGATGCCTGCGTGACGGCGAATAAGAGGTTAGCAGACGCAGCTGCTCGCGTGTCGTCTGCTGCATGCGCTCATGACAGCTCGGGTGCATGGATTGCTCTGTGTATGCGTTTTTTAAATGTGGATACGTACAATAATTACAAAATTAATTAAAATACAAAAATAATTACAAAATTGTCATTAAATTTAAATTACAAAATACATCATTGGAAAATTGGTTTCTTTGGATTTTGTGTGTTATGGATCGGGATTTCGTGTATTTGTGTTATATAATTTTAGTTCTTTCGCATGAACAGAGTTTTTGATAATTTTCCCTCTCTCGTCTTTAAGTTTATAGATATTCTCGCCTAATTTTTTGTAAATTTCGCAAGGTCCTATATAATTACTTAAAAGCTTGGCTGAAATATTTTTCGCGGCTGACGACAATATGTTATTTTTTCTAAGGACTTTTTGTCCGATTTCGAAGGAAAATTCGCGTTTGTCTCTGTTATATGCATTTTCATTTTTTTCTATGTATTTTTCTTGTGAACTAGCTACTTCATCGTGAACTTCTTGTAATTCTGAAATTCTTTTTTCCCAATCCTTTTGTTCTTGGCTGTTCTTGTTGTTTTTATTAACTAATTGATCTATTTCCTCTAGAATTTTTTGTACGTCTTTAGGGTATTCTGCATTTCTTTTTAGGCATTTCGGCTGTTTTATCTCGCGGCCGAGCATTAAATATGCTGGGGTTTTTCCCGTCGTTGAGTGCACTGCAGCGTTGTGCGCCAGCTGAAATTGGGGTAGAAATTCGTCCCATTTTTTGTGATTATTGCCTATGAATGTTGAGATCATTACCTTTATGTCTCTGTTTACTCTCTCAACTGGGTTAGCTTGCGGGTGCCTCGATGGAGTTGTTTCATGCACTATGCTGTTTTCTTTGAAGAATTTTTTAAGTGATGAATTTATAAATTCTTTGCCGTTATCGGAGATAATAACATCCGGTGTGCCGAAAATGGTGCATAATTTATTCTCTATTGCATCTTTAACTAAATTTGCTGATTTGTTTCTTATTGGAATACAAAGTATAAATTTAGAAAAAATGTCTTCCATGATTATCGCGTACTTAAATCCTTTGTTGCTTTTTGGGAAGTCGCCAATTAGGTCGACGGCTATTACTTTGCCAGGTCGATCTACGTATCGAGTTCCCATTAAGCCAATTTGTTGCTTTTGGTCAATCTTATTTTTCTGGCAGCTGTCGCATGTTTGGACGTATTTTAAAACGTCTCTATATGCTCCAGGCCAGTGGTACAGTTGAGTTAGTTTCTTGTAAGTTTTTTCTGTGCCTTGGTGTGCAGATGTTGCTTCATCATGCATTTCTTGCAAGATTTTATCTCTGTCCTCGAGTGGAACGACTAGTTTCCACGGCTCTAAGTCTGTCGCCAGGTCTTCTTCGTTGTAGTTCGGTCTATATCTATATAGATGTCCATCTGTGACCTTCCAATCCTTGTACCTACGAGGATGAGCTAAAACTTGATAGATCCTTTTTTTGTACCAATGATCTTGTATTTGTCTTTTAATTTTTATTTCGCCTATCTCGATGTTTTCTTCGGTTTTTTCGTCTTCGAACATCCTAGATAGGGCGTCAGGCACTACATTATTTTTGCCGGCTCTGTGAATGGTTTCAAAGTCATATTCTGACAGCTCTTGCGACCATCTTCCTAACCTTCCGGTTGGGGTTTTTTTCTCAAAAAGCCATTTTAACGCACTGTGATCAGTGATCACGGTGAATTTCTCTGCTTCTAAATATGGTCGAAATTTTTCGATTGCCCATTTCACCGCCAAGCATTCTTTTTCTGTTGTGCTGTAGTTCACTTCTGGTTTCTTTAGTGAACGACTTGCATATGCAATTACATGCTCTAAGTCGTCAGCCCTTTGAGTGAGGACGGCTCCTAGCCCTGAATTGCTTGCGTCTGTATGTAATACATACGGTGTATTCTGCAATGGTCTTTTTAAGACTGGTGCATCAATTAATTTATTTTTGATTATTTGGAACGATTCCTCATGAACCGGTTCCCAAGTGAGCTTTGTATTACTTTTGCTCTGCTTGTCTTTTAGGAGCTCTGTCAGCGGCTTTGCGATGTTTGCAAAGTCCTTAATAAATTTCCTGTACCAGGACGCCATGCCCAGAAATCTTTGTAGCTGGCGCATAGTCCTTGGTGCAGGGAACTCCTTAACTGCAACGGTCTTTTCTGGATCTATAGAGATTCCTTGTTCATTTACAATAAATCCGAGATATTTAATCTCATTAACGCAAAATTTGCTTTTTTCAGGATTTATTGTAAGACCTGCATTTATTATTTTAAGAAGTAATTTTTCGAGCAATTCTATGTGCTGCTCAAATGTCTCAGTGACTAATACGATGTCGTCTAAGTATGCGTATGCATACGGCTCTAAATCGCCGATGACTTTATCAATTAGTCTCTGAAAACAAGCTCCTGCTCCTGATAGTCCAAATGGTAACCTTTTATAGTGCCAGAGTCCTTTGCCAGGCACCGTAAAAGCGGTTATTTCTCTCGACTTCAGTGCTAATGCAATCTGATAGTAAACATTCTTTAGGTCAATTTTTGAAATGTACCTTGCTTTCTTCAGTTTGTTAATTACAGTTTCCATGTACGGACTTGGATAAGCGTCTTTTTTAGTGACTCCATTAACTTTTCTAAAATCCGTGCACATCCTGTATGTACCTCCTTCTTTTTTGACCATTACGATCGGACTGCTCCACTCGCTGAGGCTTTCTTCTATGATATCAGCGGCTTTGAGTCTATCAATCTCTGCGTGCATTATTTGCTCCATTTTTTCAGAGACTGGGAAGTACTTCTGTTTTATGGGCTTGCAGCTCTCTTTGAGAACAATCTCGTGCTTTAATAGCTTGGTCGCTGGTAGCACTGCTGCATTTACTTTTGGTATTAACCTTTTAATTAACTCATCAACTTTCGCGCGTTGTTCTCTCGTTGTGACGGCGATTCCGCAACTCGCCACTCCGAGAGAAGTCGCGTCGATTGCCCCTAGTTGAAATGAGAATTTTCTTTCTTTACCATGGTCTGCGAGTGTGAATTTGTCGCAGCTAGCTAGGATATCCATCTGGAAAAACCTGATGCAATCCAATCCAATGATCAGCTCCGTCGGTATTGTTGGTATAACTTGTGCATTCATGCTTTTCGTAATACCTTCAATATTTATCTCGGCTTTGATTTCTCCTAACACTTGTTCCGGCTGTCCATTGGCCATATGAGCAGTCTTCACTTTAGAGTGTAGAATGGGTGAATGGGACTTTATTTTATCCCAGATCTTGCCGATGACTGTGCACGCTGCACCTGGGTCGATCAGGGCTGTCGTGGTGACTCCATTTATCTTGCAGGTGACCCAATAGCGGCAAAATTTAGATGCTAGATCTTCGGATGGTTTGCTGCTCCTTAAGCTGTCGCGCTCGCTAAGCGTTGAGACCTTGATTGGTAAAGTCGGCGGTGCGGTCGGTGACTCGCCGACTACGCTCCGTTTCCCGCCGAATTTGAATTGGAGGCTTGAGGTTGATTATTCGCTTGGTTTGCACCTTGTGCATCGCCTTGCGCTGTTCGCTGCGGCTCATTTCGATTTCCAGAACTTTGTTGTTGCTGATTATTTCTTTGGTCCGCATAATTATTATTATATCCTCTGCCTCGGCCGTATCCTCGGCCTCTACCTCTGTAATTTCCCCGCTGACTGTTATTTCTATTATTGCTTGATTCATCTTGCTGCTGATTATTATTATGTCTTCTTTGATTGTAATTTTTACCTCTATAATTATTCTTCCCTCTATTGCCGTTATTATTCGAATTCTGTCTATTGTTTGAATTTTGCATCGTGTTGAGTAATTTATCTAGCTTCTCCGAGATGATTTTTTCGACGTCGGCGAAGGTCGGCACTGTCACAGCAGATATCTCTGCGGCTTTTTTGCCTGCCTCTTCAGTCTTTTTTATCGATTTGTCTTCTGCCTTAATTGGAGTCTTTTGGCTTTTTCCGATGTCGAATGCTCTAGCTATGATAGTTGCTCGTTCCGTGAATTCTTCTAAATCTAAATCGGCATAGTCTGGAATGAGTGGATGAAATTCAAGTCGCATGTTGAGGTATATCCTGTGTACTATGCTTCTTTCTGTTCCTTGTTTATCCAGAGGTAGTTTTCTAAATTGAAAAATCATGTCAGCGATGTACTCTTGCATAGACTCATCGGGCTGTTGTTTTCTCTCCCGAATTTTGTCTAACAAAATGTCTGCGTGGAGTGTCTGCTGATAGTGCTTTCGCAGATCTGTTTCGAATTTTTGCCAAGTCAACCACTCTTGCTTTTTAATCCTGTAGAGGTTGAGGGCTGCTTTCTGCATAATCAGAGGTAATGCTCTAAGCATTTCTTGACTTGTAATTCCTGTAACTGACATGCACTCTCTGACCCGGATTAAAAATTCTTCGACGTCGTCTGTTGCGCCGCTGAATCGAAGTTTCCAAGTTGTGACAATTTTCCCTATATCTCTTGTATTTTCGTTGTGAATCCTGTTAAATCTATAAAATTCTTCTCGTGGCCTTCCTTGCGGCGGCTGTTCGCTTGCTATCCTGGTGAACGCTTGCTCCGTTGCTTCCGATTGAGGTATGTCTGAATCGTCAATTGCACATTTTGCTAATATATCTACTGGTATTGCATATCTTCTGTTATCGATTATTGTCGTTATTGTCTTCTCCGGGGTATCACAGAACTGTGCTCCTCCCGTTAAATCCAATTGCAGCTGTTGTGACAGCCTCTCTGTGCTTCTTGACGTTCGCACCTTCCTTTTCGAAGTATTGACCTTTGAATCATCTATCGTCTGATCCGTTTCTTTCTCTGAGTCCATTTTGTTCGATATTTTTTTTACGAATTTGGCTACTTTCGCCTGTCTCCTACTTCTATCTGCCTCTGTATGGCTGGCATTTCTATCAAAGTCTTCTTTCGTTGATTCATCCAAAATGGCTCGTTGTAGACGGTCTGCCTTTTCTGATAATGATCCTGTGTCCGTAAGTTCTAATGTCTTCAAAGCTGTTGTAAAAAATTCTTCATTTTCTGGTGCAATTCTTTGTTCAATCCAGTAAGCTACTTTTGCAGTCATTGCTAACCTATTTAATCTTCCTGTTAAAGGGCAAAAAATTTTCGAGAAGAAAATGGGGAAAGAGAAAAAATAATTTTCCTGTAATCAGAAAAAAAATAATCTTCTTCTGCTGAGAGATTCTTGATAAAAATAATTTTCTTGATACGTTGATATTGTTGAATTGCTGAAATATTATCTAGTTTTTGTATCTAATTTTCTCTTCTAATTATTTTGCACCTAATTATAATGCAATGCTGATTTATATTTAGTTTAAACGAAAATGCATAAAAGAGAGATTGTTTAAAAATTTAGTTGATAAATAAATTATTATTTTGTTTTAAGTATCAAAAATATTTATATCATTAATATGAAATTATCGAGATTTTATATTCGGGGAATATTGTCGTCAGTTTACATATATATAGCTCGCATTGAGCGGCTTGTTATTAAATTTTCGCTGAAGGTCGTAAGCTCGCCTCTTACCCTTCGCTAATATTTTCGCTTCTAATTACCTAACAATAATGTTACCAAACTTGCTAATACGGGAATAAGATTATCTTAAGATTTCCAATTTATCAATATTTATTCTTAATTTCAATTAAATTTGTTCGAAATAAATTTACTTAGTTGATTTTTACAAATTTTTCCAAATAAAGTTATCTAAACAGGTTGTGAATTCACTTGTATTAATTAAAAAATTATGACGTGATATTTCTTTAAATTAAAATTCTCAAATTGAATTAAATTAAATTTATTTTCTACTGATTTCTAAAGTCTGTGCTTTATTGCGCGGCTGTTAGAATTAGTCGAAATGTTCACTTCTGTTTATACACGACATTTGGAAATGCTTAAGTTATCTTTGTTGGGGAGCCTTCTGCGGCTATAGCTTTGTTTCTATGTGTGGTCCGTTTGACCTTTAACTGAGAAAAGAATTTACTAATATTCACTAAAACAATTTTGGACTAAAAAGATTTTTTTTGTATTAATTTAAAAAATTATATTAATTTACTTGTAGAAATTTTCACTAAGCCGAGAAAGACGGATCTTATTTAATTCGATTTCTAATTGCCACGTATATAATTGTCACGTATGGCGTTATCTAAATTCGGATTAATCTTCTCCCCTGTATCACTACGATACTTTTAGTTGGGCGCCATTGTCACGTATGGCGTTATCGAAATTCGAATTAATTTTCTCCCCTGTATCACTACGATACTTTTAGTTGGGCGCCATTGTCACGTATGGCGTTATCGAAATTCGAATTAATTTTCTCCCCTGTATCACTACGATACTTTTAGTTGGGCGCCATTGTCACGTATGCGAAATGACTCGGGTCCGCGGCTCTAATTCTTTTGGAGTCTCGTGCTCTCTTGCCCCTAAGCCTCCCTGCGCCAATTCACTTACGAACAAATCACGGGTATCCGCGAGCCGAGCTAACTCGAGGGAGCGGGCCGTGAGGTAATCGGGGCAACTTCGAATGATTGAAAGATTTGGTAACAATTAAAGCTAGTTTATTTAGGTCTTAATATTTACAATGAGCGACTCTCGGTCGCGGCTCTTTAGCCTGAATCGCGCCTGCTCTAACGGCGCGCTCGCCGAACCTATCGCGGACGAGAGAGAGAATACTAAACGATACTTAGCGCAACGCTCGCGTCTTCTCCGTCGCTGCGATGTCCGGCTCTCGATGTCTTCGGGCGGATAACGGGTGCCAGTCCCCGGCTCTGTGTTGGCCGCTGTGTCCAGGTGGACGTTGCTCGTCTGCTGGGCAGCGGGGCGAAGTCGTCGCTCCGATGTGGTTTCTGAGTAAGAAGTCGCGCCGGCCACGTGGTGATGTCGTCGCGGCTTCGTCTCGTCCCTTGGGTCAGTCTTTACACGTCAAGGGTCGTCGGGCGGAGAGAACGATTCTCTCCCGCGCGCTGGTTTTCTGACTCGCGGTTCTTCCCCCACTTACGCGTTCGCGGGGGGCTTCGGGTTTCGGCTGTGTTGCCGTCGCGTCGCGCCTCTCTCGCCTAGCGTAATTAACGCGGCTATTGGCCGTGCGCTGCGTCTCCGGCGCTCATATACTAACTAATATGCAGAGATGTGTAACGTTACGATTACCACGTTACAGATGAATCAACGAAAATTCGGAAATTTATCGATTGGAGGGGACCGAAGACGGACACTTACGGAAAAATACAAGACGACAAGGAATAGCAGCAGGGACTCTACAACCAGGCCCAACAGCTGAATCACCGACGCAATAAGGAGGGCTGCTATTTCTACGAGGACAACGAGAAAGAGAGAGAGAGAGAGAGAATGAGAACGGGAGCAACAGAGAGCCGCAACGCTGACCCACGCCGAGCGACATCGAGGGGACTGTTATCTGCGCTTCGGAGGGAGACTGTTACCTGCCGCTACTCATCGACGCCTATACCCGTGAGGTACAATTTAGAGATGATAATGTAGGCTTGTAACCTTTTTGTAAACGCGTTTAAATAAGAAATGTATTTTTTTGTAATCTCATTCAAAGATTTTATAAGTAAATTTTAAAAAGTAATATTTTGATGAGTCATTTACCCATTCCCCAAAATTTAACCTATTTTTCCTTACACCTGAACATAACAGACACTCGGCGATCTGCTTACAGCAGCCAGGACAGATCTAGTATAAGCTCGAGGTTTCTTCCTCGAAGTAATCTTTCTATTCGCCAGCAACCATTAGGACCTGCTAGGCTTAGCTCCTCCAGGATCAGAGAATGAACTGTCAGTTCTCCAATAGCTCCTTGAATCCAAGTCTTGTCAACATGTAAAAGATAGCGCACAAAGTATCTAGTGCTACGGATACAGGAGCTTGTAACATTTATTCATTTAACCGCTTTTTAATATTCTGTACTAATTTCACTCATATTCTACTTATATTTCTCATTGTTATTTCTCACACTTATTTACTTGTTATTATTCTATACTTATTTCCTTTTACGACGTAGCAGTATTAAATTCCTTGACAAAAGTTACCTCTAGATTGATCTTGAAATTATATTGCTGATTAAATGATAATTTGGCTTTAAATATAATTCCTAGTTCCATAATATTTAATATAACCAACAACAGGGAGTTGAGACTTTCCAAAAGGAAGCTGAGTAGTGAAAACACTCCGCAATAATTACACCAGCGAAAAAAGCTATATTATTTATAGGCATTTAATACATCAATAATAGTAACTAATAAATCATGGGAACAGTCAGAATAATCCAATGGCACCATAACAGGGGAGAGATCAATATTCTCATAAACAGTAATTTTTCTACAGCTTATGAAATTTTTTCTTTCCTTTAATTGCATTAATAAACTCTTTGAGGAGACAAAATTATTTTTCTTATTTTAGGTACATTTGACTTGATAATTTCACTGATAATTTTATTGAAATAATCGACAAAACAGTATATATCATTAAAGACTTCGATATCAGGCCAAATAACATTTGATAAAGAAACTAAAATAGAATTGCAATCAACTTTTTAAAGATTCAAAAGAGAGAATCATCAGATTTTGGTTTACAAAGAACGAAGAATAGGGAAAAAAAAGAAAAATTTAACTCTCGAAATCAAAATTTAATTAATTTTTCACTTTAATTTACTATATCTTTTGTAAATCAAAATATTATGATTTTGAAATTTTTATACATTAAAATTCAATTTATTCTCCGATTAATAAGTTGCGAAAGAAATCTTAATAACAATATCTCCTTTTTTTTCTACTTTAAATTTTTCATTTATTTATTTGTCTTTTTTTGTTTTTTCTTTTTTTCTCCCTCTTTTTTCCTCTTTTCTTCTTTCTATTCCTAGTTAGTAAGTTTTTAGTTTTATATCGAGCCATGCCACCGCGCAGAAAATCACTTTCCTCTGCTGGGTTACTATATGTAACTGTTAATTTAATCAATTATTATAATTGTTTTTTGTACAACTGGTTTTAGTAAATAAATCAATAAATATCAAAATAAATCGCAAATTTTTGAAAATATGTTGTTAAGAAAATGGATAAACACTTTGAGGAAGACGGGAGGTCTTTTACAGAGAGATCGTGGGACGTCGTCTACAAGAACATTGCGCCATATGATGAAAAAATCCGGGGTGACATTTGTTACCAGAATCGTTTGCCGAATAAATGAAATGTAGTCGGAAAAAAAAACCGTGAATTTAGTTTTTTAATGTAATAGAGGATAGAGGATTAGAAAAAATATTAAAGTTATATTATTTTTTCAATAAGTGCTTAAAATAAATAATATTGAAGTTGATTACCTCTTTTAGATGTATGAAAACTGTCTTGAGGAGTTACTTGTTCTATTTGAGCACTCAATCTAGATTTTGGTAGAATATCTCTATTTCCATTTATTTTTTCAACAGCGTAACGGAAAGCTACTTCTTGAGTTGAGTCCGATGAATGAAAAAGTCCACCTTATACCCAAATTATAAATAATTTAATTAATTGAATTAATTTACTAACTACTGACGGAAAGCCCATGGCCACACCAGTGCAGATAGAAGTCAGTCCAAACTAACAGTTGGAAGTGAGCCACGGATAAAAAATAGGTTACACTTGTTTTTTTGTTTAATTTTTTAATTGTTAATTAACAAATTGTTTAAACAAATTATTGCAAATTTTATGCAAATTTTATTGCAAATTATTTTTTATCGATGACACACTTCCAACTGTTAGTTTGGCTCTATCTGCACTGGTGTGACTATGGGCTTTAATAGGTTAATAACATTGTCAATGTTTAATGTTAACACTTTCTTAATACTTTCTTAATAACTATTTCAATAAAATAATTTCCGTGACGAACAGAAAATTAACTTTTTCACTTTTTTCATTTAAATAACTTTTTTATAAAGCATCAGTAAGAATGAGGCATAGTGTTTGGTTAGAAAGCATAAGCGATAAGCCACGCGTAATCGATCGGTACATAAGAACAAGCTATTTATTGTAACTGTGACAAATGACCTTGAATTTCACGGTCAGGTAAGTTGGAGTTGTGTTGAATCAAGAAATCTGTACAATCATTTTAAAGTACAGACTTTAAGATTTTATTAAAAAAAAAAGATAATAACCCCCTTTTTTTGAGATATCGACCTTCAAAATCGAGCAATTTTTCGTTGGAATGAATTGGGCGTTAATTTTGGTACAGAGACTATATTAAAATCTACTTGGTTTATTTGTTGTTTTAGCCCGAAAATTTTTTCACAATATAAACTAAAAGTAATCTTCATTTTAACGTAATGGCATCAAACGAATTCCGGATTCGAATTAAGCAATTGAAAATACGTAGAAATATGGTGGTTTTCTTTGCTGAAAACGTTTCTGTCAAATTTGACCTTGAAATAATCTTGCCCCCAAAATGAAAGGGTCAAACTAACCTAGGATTAAACCTTTCAAAACTGCAATTATCTGTAGACGTTCTAATTAATCCGTATGATGTTGTGTATATATTAAAGTTGTCACTTTCAAAGAAGGAAAAATGTTTTGCCTTTTCCATGCTGCCGACTGACCATATCAATCGTTGAAGTTCAGATGTTCGAATTGCATGAATGGGTAGCGTTCGGACGTGGTGAGTACTGTCGTGAAAACCTAACACACTGCGTCAACAATAATAAATATAAACAAAAAATTATAATTTAACTAAATATTTTTTAATATGCACTCTTATATAATTTTATTTAATATTTAATATAACTTGATACAAACACATTTTTACATTTTATTAAATTACTTTTTATAAAATTAAATTTATAACACGCAGGTTCACGCGTCGCATACACACCATTTTCTATACTCTATTATTCACTTTACACTTTCCACGTCCAAATAGCGGATCTAGCTATGTATGGTTTTACTGCCACAATTAGGGCAGAGCCAAAGCTCGCACGCAACACAGCGCCATCAACGACGCGTCGACAGCGATTAAAAGATTCGCGCGCTCTCTCACCAAATGATCCGTCCGCGCTTCAGGCAATTCTCGTTGTCGATGGTTCGGCTGCTCGCCTGAAACTTAGCATCCACCTGCGTTAAGCGATGTTCCACTGTGTTTTAGTCACCTCTCCAATTTTCGAAAGTAAGATTTCCCCAACAGTTCATGTTTGGTAGCTCGTTTGATTGACTCCTCATCATCAATGTCTATTTCTGAAATTAATAATAAATATTGTAACGGGGTTGGTTGTGTGTGAAGAAGTTTCTTTAGCCTGGTACACCCGTGAGTTCAGGGAAGATACGAGTCGTAAAGCAGAGTAGAGCATATGTCGGCATTTTGGTACTTCCGTAAGAGAAAGTTCTACATGTTCGAGGCTGAGGAAAACTGAAACACAGATTAACCTCTGAGACTTAATGTTGGTAAACGAGCGTTACTGGCCGATCACGAGAGACCGCAGCGAATTGCCGGAAAAGTTGTCTATTCTTTTAAACTATAGGAAACTTTGAGCTTGCAAGAAAATGTGGTTCACAGTTGTTAGTGTTGGGAAATATACATTCGAGACTTATATATCTTGCAGTGATACTTTTACGTCATGAAAAAGGGTTTACAAAAAGCAAATTGAGAATGGTAATTGAACTCTTTCACGACGTACCAATTCAAAGAAGAGGGTAACCAAGAGGCCATAAGGTTTATCACAAACGATTGTACAAGAATATGTTGTGCACCATTAATTGTGAAGTTAATATTGTTTACATTGCAAATAAAAAATAATTATAAG